>KV751326.1:5116638-5130251 GCA_001698575.1 Mola mola
TTATCATGGCGAGGATAGGCTACATGCAATTGAAAGGTTGTGGACACTTTTCTGCATTTTCTGACATTTAAGGACAAAAGATCAATAAAAATCCTAAAGACTAATTGAACATAATAATGCTTATCTATTGTATTGAATCATCATGAATCAAAAGAAACACGAAATCGTGCAGAGAAACATGTAGGAAAAGTTTCAGAACCCGTCCAATTATTAACCCGTCTACTAGCCCTTTTACTACACCTCTACATCCTCACATCCTGTCAAGATCAAACCCAGAGAGGAGCACCTCTGACTTTGTTTGTCAGAGAGGTTTTGAAGCTGTCAAGGTGAAATGTCTCAAACACACACACGCGAGACACAGACCACATACATGCGGGTAGACGCGCACACACAAAGTTGCATACGAGACCAGACAGAAGGGAGATGTTACAAAATGCACAAAATAGCTTATATAACTAATGAATTATTGCCCCCCGAGGACAGATGAAACTGGAAACCACTGTTGAACCTTTTTGGTGCTGTGGAAATGATACTAAAACACAAACATGACATGTCTCCAAAAGAAAAAAAACAAAAAAAACAAAAATAAATTAGATGTGAGTGGTTGGCTGTATAATGTCAGGCATTCACAAACACGTTACATAATACAACGCTGATCACGACCGCTTCAAAAAAGTTAACCAGCACCTCTTTTAAAGCTGCTCAAATCCATCACAATGACTACTAGAAGAGACCAAATGGTCATCATGTAAATATAATCACAGGAAGGGTAAGTTATCAGTTTTCTATGTTCCTTTCCTCTGCTTGATGTTGATTTAAAAAACAACATCAACCCCCCCAACAACAGAAAAAAAACAAAAAACAAAGGGGAAAACTGATTTTTGTTTCTTTTAACTGAAATTTCTTAAAAATCTCATAACAGTCCGCACACAGAAATGGGATCATTAATAATAACAGCAAAATTGAAAACACTGTATTTTCAATAGCAAGGACACTCAGCCTGCTCTCATGCTAGAGGTAGCCTTTGGCAGGTGATGCGGCGCGACAACGTTTAAAAATCAAGAACCACACAGGAGGCTGGAGTTAGCTTCCTGCTTTAAACTGAACATCACTGCTCTTTTATACACCTAACAGCATGTTTTTGTGCCAAAACAATGTGCTAACATCTGCTGCTACACGTCCAGATCAAGATGAGCAGGAAAATAACCGGCTGATTCTCCACGATCTATGCTCCAGTAGAAATTGTGAGGGTTTTTTTCATTTCTATCCGCATAACCATCTGACCTATTATTGAATGGAATTCCGTGCTTGTGATTTTTGTCTATAATTTTATGGTCCACTTGAGATTTGCCTCTGTGAGCCTGAACTGAACCAGCTGAAAAAATGTCACAGTGCATCCATTTTGCATCTGGTCTACGAATTATTAAGGGTGAGAGATCTGCGGAGAGATCTGCAGAACAATTAACTGCCTTCATCAGAGTTCCAAACATCAGTTAAGTACTACGACTCACACTTTCAACCTTGGAAATTTCCTGTCTAAATTCAGCTCCTGAGGCCCACCCACCTCATTAAGAAACACTCCCTCGAGCCCCAGGCCAACGGAGGTGTCGTCTTAAGGTGAAAATTAGAGTCAGAGAGCCGATGGTTGCCAAGCGATGAGCCGCACTCAAATGTTCGGGGAGTGGTGAGCAGACGGTGGCAAAAGAGTCGTGACGATATGTGGGCCACGTTACAACCATCGACCTCTATCAGACGGTCTCAGCGCGAAACACCTCGATGAACTGCCGAACCACCAGCAGTCAGTCAGTGTCACGGAGTAAACAGCATCTGCAGGGAAGTTTCTAAGCTGTGAACATGTCTCGGACTCTCCCACCAGGGAAGGGTCTCGCCGCTCGCCGCCAAAAACAACACATGAGCGTACTAGCAACAAAATCATGTTTTGTATGTGTCTGTAGAAAGCGGGGAGGGGGGAGACAATGGGGAAAAGTCTTCTGCCACCACATGGTTACGCAACCACATCTTCTGTACGTACATGTGTAGTGTTTACATAACTCTCTGTGCGTCTTGCTGGTGAACACAACAAGTGGCGTTCCCCGATGTGTGCGAGTGTTCGAGAGATAAGAGAAGGAAGAGACCAGAAACACTGATTTTTACCCCTGTTTACAGTAGATAAAGGCATCAATAAACCCTATATGTGTTTTGCTGTCAACTCTTCTGCAGTCTGACAAATTTGTGTTGCTAGCTGTTAAAACCCTTAAAACCTTCAGCTAAATTCAAAGCTTCTTTTTTGGCTCGGAAAAAAAGCGAGAGTTTTCACCCAACACATGAAAACAGCCTCAGACCTCGCTGAGGAAGGTTGTCTTGTGAGCCATCACTTCTCTGAAATGTCTGTGGAACAGATTGGCAAATGTCTGCCCGCGAGGAAAGATGACAATCTGTGGTGCCCGTTAACAATTACTGCAGACTGTGACTTCGCTTCTGAGATATGGATTCTTTGAAGACCGAGAGCCACGACCCAGAACGGCGGCGGTTTTAGCCCGACCAGTTGAGAGATTTGAAGATCTGGAGGCTGATTTTGAAGGCCTGAGAGTAATCTACAACAGGAACTTGAGTCATGAGGGGCGAGTCAAGGCCGGCCAATCGTTGAGCTCGGATCTGACCAGGGTGAAAGCAGGATGTACGTGAGATAACAGCAGTGATGTCCAGCTCCACGCCAAGGTTTGTTTGAAACTTTCAGGTGAAGTATTATTTAAAGGGTGACCGGTGAGATTTGTTCGCATCCATAAATCAGGAATTCAGACAACTGCAAGAGACAGGAAGTATGAGGTCCTGAGCGCTCGTCCTGCAGGTCCAGATCCAGTGAACTAAGAATGCACTGTTTTCAGGTGCATGTGCATATGATTTCCAGTGGCTTCTCCCTAAACAAGCGCAACTATTAATGTCTTAACTGCTTGTCTCTCCCCCCTGTGAGTCAGCGACCCGACACGCTGGAATAAAACGACATAAGTGGACAGTCTGTCTAGGTGTCACCCCACCCTCTCGCTTGCTGTCTACGTAAACCGATTACACATGACGGCAGATATAATCTACTACAACAGGGCAGAAAATCCTCTCCGTCAAACATTTCAGGAACACACTAGAGGAGCAGTGTGGCTATCCAACTCAGACAGAAATCCAGGAAGCAGACGGCAAATGGAGGGTTACACATTTTTTTGGTAAATGAAAAACTGAAACGATCCATATAGTCAGTGCTATAAATAAACGACCTGAGACGCTTAGCTGCATGGTTCCGGGGGGTTGGATAGTGGAACAAATAACCAAAAAATCTAATTAATTTGGAGCTGCTCTACTAGGAACTATAACTGTATCTCCCCCGTCACAAAAATTATGTAAGGTCTGAGCTTTGAAACACCAGCGTCAAGGGCAGCTTGTTAAAGGAGCAGCTTAAAGTCAATGGACTTTCAATTGCAATTCAAAACCATATCAGTGCTTTGAATTGTATTTTACATTTACATTAAGATTTTGTTTCTTTTGCAGTGTCTTTTCTGCCATGTTTTTCCTTTATTTGAGCTGTAACAATGAAGCCTGTTCTTCTTTCTTGCTCTTAAATTCAGGTGGAAATCAGCAGGTCTGATCCTCAAAAAATCCATTCTATCCATTATGGTGGAGATCCACAGTGGGTGATGCTCCTGTCTGACCCGGCCCTCTTCTTCCCTTTTTCTCACTTTTCTTATCTTTTCACTCATCCATTCAGTGACTCTACTTCTACCTCCACCATCTTCATACCAGTTCATAAGCTTCTTCATCCTCCTCAATTTCCTAGCTGTACTTCTTTCTCTCACCTGCCGTCTGCTCACTCTCCCTCCTCTCCACATCTGATGTGTCATTCATCCTCATCTTCTTCCTCGTCTCGGTCGCCTCCCGCCTAACCTATCATCTCCCTCGGGCAGATACTTCAGTGTGCTCGCCGTGCCGC
The DNA here is from genome assembly GCA_001698575.1 of Mola mola. Lineage (NCBI taxonomy): Eukaryota > Metazoa > Chordata > Actinopteri > Tetraodontiformes > Molidae > Mola > Mola mola. Next base: position 5,120,615 of record KV751326.1, read on the forward strand.
CATGTCCTCCTTAATACATAATATCCTCCCCTCTGACATTGAGTCATAAAACAGAAGATAATGCCTGAGAGGGAGACCTTCAGCCATTAAGAGCGCCGTACATTTGACCTGCGCAGTGACACTGTGACATCGCATCACATTTTGTGCTCTTTGGACATGGAGGCCACCTGATCACGCTCTTCTTTCCTTTTCGTTTTAATATACAAAGCTAATAACAAAGCCAAAAAGGAGGCAATAAGGGTTCCTATACATGTGTAGAAGATAAAATGCCGTGCTACCTGAACAAACTCAACAAGTGCTCATTGATCCATAAGCTTAAATTACATATCTGGCTTTTGAAACAGCAAGTACCTAGCTGCCATTGTCTAATCAATTGTGAATATTTTGTGGGCTTCGCTGAGCTCGCAGCATCCTTTGACAGTAACCAGCGTCAGTGGATCAGTTTCATTGTCAGCCTGTTCTTTATGTAAATCTGGCTTTCGTAACAGCCAGCTCAGCTGCTGCTGTGCTGGTGATAGCCTTGCTTTTTTCATTTTTTAACATATTGTATGTTTGTCAAAGTATATCAACATTTTTGAGGGTCATAAGTAAGAAAACATACACAATCAATGCAGATTTTGCAGCACGGATCATTGTAGTCTAATGTATTTTACACTCAGTATATACAGTACATACAGACTTACATGTACTATTATTGTACTACAATTAAGTGCTTGAGAAAACCACGACTGCGTGGCAGAGCCGACGTGGTGAAACACGTGTACGTACCTACACACTGTGGGGCGTGAAAGTGAATATTCCCTGCATGCTGTGATGGAAAAACATTGATTTTATCCTGCAGTAATCAGCAGGATCTCTCCAGTGAGGTGTCAGAAAGGTCATAACTTCTTTAAGTTCTGACCTCTGTAGTTGTGGGAAGTGTTAATAAGGTCAGTGGGCTGAGTTGAGGTTCTCACACACACACACACACACACACACACACACACACACACACACACACACACACACACAGTGTCAGTCTCAGACAGAAAGTTGCTCTCTCACACACAGGCCACCGACGCCAAGGCTGGTCAGACGAGGGGGGATGCTTATGTAATCGCTGCCTCTGGCTGTTACACAACCAGCATGTTCACAAGAACGTCCTGTACGCACAAACACACGCAGATGGAAACAGTGACATTTAAAGCACACCTTTACTTGTAGACACACACACACACACACACACACACACACACACACACACACACACAGGCTCCTCTGATGGGATTTCATTTAGAAAGTGCATCTCATCTAGTCAACTGTCTCTCACCTGCTGCGCCAAAATCAAGAGGAGAACACAATTCTGCTCTCTTTCCATAGTTTTAGACTACATTTCACATCTCTGGATCCACCTGTTGAACCCATTAAAAAAAAAGTTACATTTGGAAATTGATTGTCTAGAAAATAGCGACAAAGGTGTTTGCCTGTGGGATTACACGACAATTTACATTCTGGATGAATTCAAATGTTGCTGGATGTTTTCCTTCTAACTGAATAAATAAAAGTGCGTTGTGAATTTTCGTCAGTTACTACAGAAAGTGAATATATATTGAAGACTGATTGCACGTAATCCAAAATGTCTCAGGCATTTTACTACTTCAGTCCCAATAATCATGACCCTAATCACAATAACCCCTGACTAGCCTAAAGATATGACATTTCATGACACCTATATTTCTTCTACCAGAGAAAGACACAGTTTGGATGAAAAAGCTCAACCCTGTCTGCTGAGTGACATCAGTGTCATTTTTTTTGGGACTGACAGAGAAACATATAACAAAGGGCCAACATTCTCTGGTTTGCTCTGCAGCCAGTTTGCATTTAAAGCACACGCACACCTTTACTTGTACACACACACACACACACACACACACACACACACACACACACAGATATTAGGCCATAATGAGCGAGTCTGTCAGCTGTGTGTGAGGGCGACAGTACGTGAGCGCTATCAGTGAGGGGATTTTTCCATCTCGCCCCTGCTGTTAAGCACAGTTCGTGCCGTTCCCTCGCTTGAACATCCGTTTTCCCAAATTGCAGCGACGAGAAAAGATGTCAGGACGGATGTAAGAGAACTGATAAGTGTGTGTGTGTGGTTGGAAGTAATACGTCCTGACGCTCTGATCTGACCGTCAAACGTTGTGTGGTCACACTTGATTATTTGTAACAAATAATAATAATAATGCTTTTTTCCCCACAAAACAATTGGGGTTTTTTTTTTTAACTTTTTATGACCAATATAACACAATAATTTCCAAATTTCCTGAATGTTTGCACCTCTGAATAATCTGTTGACAAGATCTTTCCATTTTGGCCACATTTTGACCATTTTGCTATGAATCACAGTAAAGTTCCTGAAACTGCTGTTTTTTTTCTGACCGCTGGTCTAAAAGCCACAGAGGTCCGGCATCAAACTGAGAACAGCAGAACACTCTCACATTTCACAACGTTTGATGTTCAATTACGCTTACCACAAGTTTGAAATACTTAACTTAACTCGCAATCAATGACTGTCATCAACTGTCCAAGAGTTAGACTAAAACTGAGAATGTGATGTTTTATGTGCTACACCCGTCACAAACCACCGTTAGTAAAAACTAAATACTTAGACCAACAGAGAGTTGCATGAGTTACATAACTTGTGAGAGACAAAAGAACATCTTTAATTAAAAGATTTATGTAGCTCTAAACATGACAACACACACACACACACACACACACGTCTCTTATATAACAGACTGGCCTGAACGAGTTATTAAGGCGGCTTTATTAGAGCGAGGCAGGTGAGTTATGAAACCCTCCTACTGGCTGCATGTGTGTGAGCGAGACAAATCCGGCGAAGAGGCCGACAGGCAGAGTAGACTGCGTGAGAGATGGATCGCTGAGTTTGTAGGCCAGTGTGTCACTGCCGCTGCTGCTGAGGAGGAGGAAGAGGAGTGAGGGGCGAAGACACACATGCATGCGTCTTGACGCGGCTGCTGCACCGGCCCTCTGACATCACACCCACGCTAACATGCGAGTGTGACGGAGAGCTGAAATTAATTCTCCCACATGTCTGATACTCAGAGTTGTTCCTTATGGAGACTACAGGACTAATAGGACTGGTTTTATACTCCATTAAACTCAGAAAGAGCACTGCAACATCACGGTCACGATCACTTTGCTCGGCAAATCCAATAAAACACCGTCAACGATCTCAGATGATTCAGTTTTCATCTTGACTGGCAGGTCTGAACACAACCCGAGATGGGGTTTTAATGGTTTCTCTGGGCCAAAGCAGCTGACTGTGAGGCATCAAATGTGACTATGGATGTTCTAGCAACTGCTTGACATTAAAGAAACAGTGCCAGCGTTTAAGTGAGCTTTCATTTATCACGTAAAACGATTCTGATGATCACAGAATCTACTTCTGTTCAGGTTTTATACACGTACGGACCCCACAGGCTTCATCATTGTGCTAATGTAACACTATAGAGCACTGCAGCCATTTAACAAGAGACAGAGGCCTATATGAGGTAAGATGGAGACAGGAGCACTTTATTCAAGTGCAGGGATAAAAAAATAAAAAAAAAAATAGCTCTGTAGACACTCAGGATGAGTAAATTTAAAATCTGGCAATGAAAGGCACAAGGAGGGAGAGAAAATGAGAAACAGAGGGGAAGTGGAACAAAGTCAATGGCAAAAAAATAGAAATAAGCCAACAAAGAACTCAAAGGGAGGAAATTTACATTGAAAAAGAACAAAGAGAGACGCCATAAGACCTGACAGGAGGAAGCAGAGAGATCAGAAATGTGCAGCCCTGGACAAAAAGGCGACGTCAGGGGAGTGGAGCCATGTGGCCACCCGGCGAAGCCTACATCCTCTGCGCACTTATGTGTTACGAAAGCTGAAAAATTAATGGATGAGCTTTTCAGACATGTTTGTTTTGAAACCAAATAAGCTCATATAGCACATGTTGCTGTATGTAGGATCATAAAGTAAAATCTTTTTTTCTGCGTCAGAGGACCTCCTTTACAGTGGATAAACAGCCAGAACCAATACTAGAGTTTTCATTAGTTTGTTTAGACAACAAATGCTACTCTTTTAAAATGAGCAAAATAAAGATTATTCTTTTATTGAATATATTCTGAAGACACTAATGGTAATCTGAGGAAATTAAACTAAAAAGGGTTTGTTTGAAATGGTTTGTTTGATCAAAAAGTAAGTGAAACATTTGAAGCAGGGATTTAACTGTAAACCGCTGCATATAGCATTAAATATATTCCAAGCGCAAAAAAAAAGGGGAGCTATTTTTAATATCATTTTACAGTGTTAAAGTAACATTTAAAGTCTTGGATGTGCTGAGTGAATTCATGAAGAACTAAAGTGTGTTGGGTGAAAGAAATAAAAGCAACAGATTTTCCTCATTCATCTGCACAACACAAACTGCGGCGGCGCTCTGTCCCTGCCTGCTGCCTCACGCGTTTACCCCCCTGACCCACTGGTCTGATGAACCATATGTTTTCCTGCCTCCACATGCTCACACATCCAGCATGGCCCGATTCTGCACAGACCCACCAATCGCGCTGCTGCATTGGTTTAAGTCACCGTAGAAACAGCCAATGGGAGGGCGGGAGGGCAGAAAACAACACGAGAGCGACACGCGTGGAGGAAGACCGGCGAAAAAGATGGAGGCAGCACTGGCAGAAAGAGGAGAAAAAGGGGACAAATGTGACACAAAGGGGAGTGGGAACGCAGGCTGGGAGGAGAGAGAATACGAAGAGACAGAAGTGCAGATGGAGAGAAAATGGAGAGAAAAATACGGCAGACTGGCTGTGAATGCTTAAGCAGGTATGGATCCAGTGTTACACAACACCGTTAGGTAACTTCTCAAGCTTCAATCAGCCTCCACTGCCATTCTAGACATTTCTTAGATGGTTTTCTGCACATCACGTTTGCTTTTTTATCCAACTCATCTTTTAATCCATCCCTGAGCAGTGACCTTATTTAATGAGATGAGCTACTCTGCAGCGTCTCTTCCTGTTCTCAAAGCCCATCTCAGATAGTTTTCATTGCATTTCCTCTCTTCGCTACTTTCGCTATTTCAGTATTTCCCCCCTAAATCTCACTGTTTCTTGCAGACTCTCCACCGGTTTCCTCCCGATCAGGGATTCACCCCTTCAACAAGGCTGCCTCCAGGCTCGGGGTGATGATGCCACTTACCTGCAAATGACTCGGATTCGTCCAGTAGCAGCATGGTTATCGCGTAAAGAGAAGAGCTGGTCTTCTCTGCCTTTCTTCTTCCTCTCCTCTCTTTATATTTCGCTCAGGAGCTCCCTGTCAAGCTCTTTAAACTACTGCCTCTGCAAAGGGTAGAAAACTTTACTAAGACCCAAACAGGAGGTGCAGTTCCCCTGCTCTCAGCCTTGGTTTTACACCAGGCTGCTTTTTAATCTACTGCCTTAGTGACTGACTGACTGACTGACTCACTGACTGCTGGCTGCCAGTTCGGTGTGTTCCTCTCCAGTCAATAGCAATGCGAATGTGAATCAGTGACAGGCAAGAGGGCTGGCAGCTGAAAAACTTACATAACCCTTCATGCTGGAGCCAGGGCCCCGTCGAGGGGGGACTCCTACGGCGCAACGCCCTCAGTCCTCCCCGCCCTGATGCTTCCCACTCCTCCACAACTCACACAGGACTGCGGAACACGCACGGAAACAGCCGCTCACATGTTCACGCGGCCTGTTTGTGTGTTTGACCGTCAGCAACGAAAGAAAAAGTGGTTTCGCACAGGACGAGCAGTTTTAAACACCTCAGCAGTGTAAACTAAGAACTGCTTGCCAAAGGCAAGGGAGGCGCAGATAAAGTCAAGCACAATGTGTACACGCATACACAAATATATGCAACAAACATATAAATGCTTGGAATTTTACTCCTTCAGAAAGTTCAATTTAAAGTAATTTTTTTATACACAAAAAAGATCTAATCCTCCCATTGGAGAGTATTAATGTGCGACTGATCCACTGACACACTTCTTAGGGAAACATTCTTAATGTTCAGTGTGTACCCAACACTATCCACAAAACAACATTTTTGTTTTGACCCATATAAACTTATGCCCAACGTCCACACTACTCCTATGTTTTGGGGCTCCTAAAGCAGAGACTACCGGAGGGCAGAAACGGACACGATCCTGTTCTCTTTCTGATCGGGTCTTACCAATAATCACTGTTCCCAGTATCACTATAATGTGTCGCTGTATGTGTTTTGCGATGAATGCCGATCCCCATTTTTTTTTTTTGTCTCCGTTACTGTTTTTAAATTTGCGTGAGCTCCACCTTGTCAGTCCAAACACAAAAAACTCTGGATCTGTTCAGTCCATCGCTGTTATTCCGAAGCAGGCTCTTCTGCAATTAAAGTTGACAACCTTCCACTTCCTGTTTACAGTCGCCCACGCAAGCCCAAGACGCAGCAAACAATGAATGATGAAGGGTCATATGAAGGGTGAGATACGTTCTTTACATGGAAGAAGTTTGGATCCGAAATATCGTCGTTGGAGATCGTTTTCGTTTAAAGATGAAAATTGTATTTTGTCAGATTCTTCTTCTGCCTGTAAACTCCAGTTTGTCCTCTGAATGTTTTAGTCTTAATTCATGACTGATGATGTGCTTGACTGAATCCCATTTCTAACTCACAAATCTTGGATATGTAAATCTTGGGTCAATTTGAAGCGACAGCGCCTGACCCGGGATTTCCTTTGATACACTGCCAGCACTAAGGAAGGTTTAGTCAAGATATAGCCATGGACCAAAATCTTACTGAACTCGACAACAAAAACAAGCTTATTTACAATAAAGTTTGTCTCTAATATGCTGTGACAAACAATGTTTGTTTAAAAAGCTGAGCTCTTTTTTTTTTTTTAAGCTACATTAGACAACTCCAACTTCATTGAGCTCTACCAGTGTGCTCAACTCAAGAACTAGAACAGAACAATGCCTGACTTTATCCTTTATAACATCCATAAAACTTACTTTCACAGCAGAACGCAGGTATTTCCTTCAATCCCACTATTTTTTTTTTTTTAACAACAAACTGCAACAAACAAACAAACAAACTAAATAAAAGATGTAAAGGACAACAGAAACATTTACTCACTCCTTTAACTTTACTCCTGACCTGGTGGCTTACTTTTAAATGAAAACGTCTGTTTCCAACTTGTAGAAACAGCAATTTATCTTTTACAGACTGAATTGACATCAAAGCCCTTGTGATAAAGATATATTTCTGGGGAGCTGGTGGTGGGGGGGCAAGGACAGCCCTTGCATTCATTTCATAACGTGCCTTATGAAACCTCTGAGCCGTGCTGAGCCCGAGTGGCCACAGGCTTGGCACTGCCCCACATCTAGGTCACTGTGGTAGAAATGTCTGCATACATACATTGATAAGAAGGTACAAGGCACAATAGATGAAGACAAGGAGAGAGGCTGAAAAAGGGGCAGACAATGCCACTCAATGACAAAAGAAAAGGAAAACAAAAAAAAACAAACAACAAAAGCAACCACACAATGAAACAGTTGGTTAACTCAAAATGTTCAGCTACTCACCCATATCATGTAGTTAAAAGTTTTTCTCTCCTACTCTGGTGAGAGATCCATGCCTCCTTTGCACTCTCACTCTTTCAAATGCTGTGTGTTCCTCCTTCACACTGCTAACACACAACCTTGCTTTCCTGTCCAAATGAGTGTGTCAGAGTGTGTGTGTGTGTGTGTGTGTGTGCGCGCGCGCGTGGCTCCGAACACTCAGCTCAAGTCTCGTCTCGCAGCTTTACCGGGACTCCGGCGAGGACAGAAGGCCATTGGGACAATTACAAAACAATGAGTCGCTTAAATGCCTCCCCGGACTGCCGAGTGAATGAAACCCCCCTGACCAGCTCTTCCTCCTCCCTCTCTCTCCCCTCCCCCAGCAAACTGACACAGGGGACTGATGTCAGAGAGCCACGCCCACAGTGGAGAAGCTGCCTTTAGGTAACAGGGGTAACGGGTTCAGCCGAGAAATGTATAGAAGGAGAAAAGGGACAGGACGTAAACTCATACCAATTGAGTCGTGAACATTAGGACTTTACAATGAAACTAAATTCTTGTATAGTGTCTTAAGTATGACAGAATGAATGTAAAACTGAGCCAACACGGAGGCCCAAATGATACAAATTTTACTCAACTTTGCTATGAAAAACGTGTATCCCCATATTTATGACCACCATTAGTCGCCACCAACTAAGAGAGATGATGTGAAGCATTTGACGCCTTATAGATTGAGTTTTGGAAGATAAAAATAACTAAAGGAGAAAAAAAAGCATTTGTATTTTGGCCTCTGTGGAATGAGCCATTCATAAACAGAGAGAATGGCAGGGTATTCAAGAAATGAAGAATGAGAGGAGGATTTAAAAAAAAAAAAAAAAAAAAAAGGTGAGAAAAGGAGATTAGTCAACTCATGTGCTACTACTTTCTGATCAGCGCACATGTCAGGAAATTCCTAGTTGGCATCACAGGATGGTCTCGCACATCTTAAACGCCACAATTGCAATAGAGGGTAAAATACAGACGAGCACAAATGTGAGAAACATCAGTGCAGAGGATCACGAGAGGAATAACCAGGCAAATTGAGTATTTATCCCAGGAAAAAAAAAAAATCATCACTGGAGGTGACAAAACACACTAGGAAATGAAGCAAAGGAGGGAAAGTGAATTAAGATGAGACAAAGAAAATCCACCAAAGATGAGAAGGAATTATAAGAAAAAGACGACATAAAGAGGAAAGAGGCTGCACACTGAGGATTAATAATTAAACAGATGAAACAGTGAAATCACAGAGAGTAAGAGGAATGAGGAACAAGAAAAGAAGTGGCGATATGGGGAAAGGGAGGCTGTTTCACAACAATCCTGTGAACCCAGAGACCCTTTTTCAAACCTGCCTGTGTGGTGTGAGCTTACGCACAGTGTTGAAGGTGAGCGCTGGGCCTCACATGGCTGTACACACTAACCCACATTGCTCCAGAGTTTGGGGGAGGGGAAGCGGAGGGAGGTGGAGGAGGAGACCTTGAGGAGGAGGTGGCGACAGCGGCACTGTGACGCCTGAGGGACCGCCTGGCACGCTCACACCCACACACACACACGCACGCACGCACACACTGTGTCACCTTTGCCACACTACCACAGTTCTGGTATCCGGCCACGCCTTCTCTTGCGAGGAAGGATGGCTCACATTACACTGTTTACATAACCTAAATTGACCAATGGAGAGAGAGAGAGAGAGAAAATGTTTTAACAGTCATTTTGTCATTGTTTCATTTCAAACTAAACAAATAAAATGCAGCGGCATGCAACGGTTGTGGTTAAATTACAAGAGTTAATGCTGACGTACAAGACACTGGCATGGAAATAAATCAGAAAAATTAGTCGAGCAAAAGAAAATTAATCGACAACTCTTTTGATTTGCTGCTTTTCTTTGTAATTTCTGACAGGTACATGAGTGTTTGGGTTTTCAACTATTGTTTGGAGTAGAGATGCAATTTGAAGATTAGGCTCTGAAAACATGTGATGAGCATTTTTCAATGTAT
>KV751326.1:5130298-5156003 GCA_001698575.1 Mola mola
TAATCATGGAAATAATCAGAAGAATAATAAATGATTAAAATAATCCGTCGCAGCTCTACTATGTAGTGACTGATAGAAGACTCATCACATGACATCATCACGACCATCACCTGAAGCTCAAAATCAGCATAATCAAGGAGCTTCTGACGGACTACAATGCTTCAGTTACAAACGTTTCTGCATGACAGATCGCTACAGTTTACTAAACGGATCACAGTGACTTTGACCAAAGAAATCAAAGATCCTCCTTGCGTCAAAGTGAATGCTTAGAAGAATTTTAAGCATTTCCCTTAAAGCATATAGCGATATCGTGTGCAAGGGACGGTCATAAGGTCGCAGTGACCTTCAACCACCAAAACAAACTCAAAGAGTCCACGTGACTGTTTGTGCTAAATGTGAAGAACTTCTGTCAAGTTGTTGGTGAGATATCTGGCCACTGGGAAAGGAAGTGAAATATCACACCACTGGGAAAGGAATAAGCCAAACATTTTAACAGGTTTGTCTTCATTTAAGGGAAGGCGCAATCAAACATCCATCAGTTCTTCGAGTGTGCAGCGGTGTAAGGGTGTTTGAGCGCCCTCTGTTCGAATGCCGTGCAATACACAGCGTTGATATAAGGAGGAAATGTTCAATCACAGATTTCCTGGAGGGAGATTATGGAGGCAGTGTGATACAGCCAGTAGGAAGTCATGTTGGCCGATGGTGGTGGAACAGTCTGGTTCATTTCAAGCTAAGTGACCCCATAAAAAACTGTGGCTGTCTCATGTATTACTGACAGGAAATTGTGACCCCTTTTAGCATTTATGACGAAAAGTTACTTTCATAAAAAAAAGCCCTCTCCCTGACTCATCATCACAGTACAGTGAATTTGTCTTAACAAAACCAAAGTAGCAACAGAGGAATCAGGGGGCATGCAGCCTTCAGACCAAAATAACTGTGACACTCCCACGTTAGAATCAAGTCAGACACAAATTTAACTAGCACATATTGTGCCGTTATCTCCAACCAGCCTCTCAACCTAACGTTTACACAGAATAATAAGACACAATGGTTTTGCCTTGATCCCTGCTGCCATAGCTGCCCTGAACAAGAGTTGTTTTTTTTGGACATTTGCGTTGTCTCCCATTGTTCACTGTGCACTGTTCTTTGGTGGGTGCTGCCTGTTGGGTGGATACAGTGCTGTGAGGAGGAATTTCCCCACTGGGACAATAAAGTCCAAGTCTAATATGAACAGGCTGTGTTTAAATGGACTCTGAACTCTGAGATCGCTTTGTTTCTTCCATACGCTGTATGAAGACAGATGACACGAGAGCCCCCAAAAAGGGAAGCCAAAGCTTCCTGATCGCGCTCTGGTGGTGGGCTGCCGAATGAGTCACAAACCACTGGTCAATTACATCCGGTAGGACTTGGTCCAATCTAATAATAAATAAGATTCTAATAAGGTTCTGTTGTTTCAGTAGCTCTCATCCTGCAAATATATGTTAAGTGTCTCTTTTTCTCATCCATTTACATAAGTTGTTTGATGCTATAAACAAAGGCTGAAAGATGACGGACAGCTGAGCGCTGCTCATGATTGGGCGGGAACTCTATAGCGTAGCTCCACGTCCTGAACGCTACCGCACAAACTATGGCTGCAAACTCACAGTCTACTAATCACATCTGAAATTAATAAACAACAGGAGTATGTGGGATGAACATAATGCAACAAAAATGTAATATTGTGTGTACAGTGTATGGTCATTATGATGTACAGGATTTTAAACGCCCAGGACAGATATCCCACGTGCATTTAGCTAAGAGGGTCGTTTTATAAAAAATAAATTAAGTTACAGCTGACCTCCCTTAATAAAAATGTCAAATCTGTTTTCCACCCTCCAAGATGACATGTGAATTTTGTCGATTTGTTCTAACTCCTAACCAGTTTGAACTCAATGCGCTGTGCATCACCTAATCTGAAGTCTGCTCTCTCTCCTTCTCTCTCACATACACGCTGTATCAGTATGTAGACCAGCTGGTGTTACTGTATCACCTCCTACTCTTCACTCTCTGCAGCCCTTAATCAGGTCAACCACCCCCACACAAACACTCAAGATCTAGTTATGAAAGTAGTGTTTTTGATGTTCTACCAAACTAAACAGTATCATCTGAGGAAAAAAAAAAAAAAAAAAAAAAAAAAAAACCACAGAGATTTGATCAAATTTGAATTTCTAATTTAAAAAACATTCGGTTGTGGTTTATTTTTTCTCTCTCATGAAAATAAAGATGAAAGCTGAGTGAATCCATCTTAATTGACTCAACTCTACTAGTTACATCTGTTTGAGCGGCTCAAAATATATTATCGCTACTTAAAACGGCAAACTGCGATATCAGCTGTCATTAATTTTAACATAATTCCAAGAGTGACTTGCATTCAAGAGTGTATTTAAAGTCCACTTGAAATGAATAACTGTAATCTCAACCCATTTAAATCCTCGATCATACTGTCGCCTCTTAAATGATATGTGCCAAAAAAATGAGAAAAAAAAACAAAACACATTTCTTTGAATTTGTAAATCAAAAGCCGATATTGTTTTCTTCCGGTAAAACCACACGTCAAATGATATATCATTTATGTACGAGTTGCTTTCAACCAATAATGTCATGGCATCCTGCTGTCAATCAATCTCTGACAGAGCTGTGCGGAGCTACAAGCGTTGCTGTAGTTACCAGCTATCCAGATTCATCCCAACATTAAGTCGCGTCTTCGATCTTGTGATTGGTTCTTTCCAGTTTCAGTAGGAAATATAACACAGCACAGCAGTTGTATACCCGCCAATGTCCGTTTCAGCTGGGCTTTAAGCTTAGAAATGTATCATCTTTAAATGTGGACCAGATGTTATTATAAATATGATGTGTCAGGTTTAGCAGGCCAAGATTGAGGGTCGATTGGCAGCCATTACCAAGTAACATAGCAGGAAACTACAGATTTGTTTGTGAAATTCAGGTTCCACCTAGTGTAGCTGAGCCTTTTCAGTGTGCCCTAACCAACCATGTGGGTGGCTGGTTCCCTTTAAAACATATAAAAGAGGATTTAGGCTCTCTTTTTAAAATGTATGTTATAAACTCACCTTTCATGTCTGAAACATGTCTGCCTCTGTAGCTGCTAAATGTTCCACAGTGTTGCAGTTTAGAGTACAGAGGGTTTATTAGAGCTTCCTGCATCAAAAAAAAAAAAAAGCTAAAAAAAGTAAAAAAAATTGTAAGTGTACTCTGATCTTGACTTCCCTGACTAAAATTCATGGACTGAAAAAAGCGTGGTTTTCCTCCACCACTTTGTTCCTTACCCGACTACCTTTGTTCATTTATGTTTGCACGCTGGCAGCTGCATGTGGAAAAAACAACGCTAACAATCGGCCTTTCAAAAGGAGCTACTGGCGATCCATCTCAAAACTGAGTGAACCAGCAGGTGTCTGTAACGAGTGTGGGAGGAAACATGTTTACTTGTTTTTCTTCAGTGTGAACTCGAGAGTGCGAGCGTGTGCTCTTCATATCGACACCTACACACAGCCAGGGGAGCAACAGGCTAATTAACAGACTATTACTCTCCTACTCTCCGGAGTCCGTGTGTGCAGGTTATGAAAGATGTGACTAAACCTCATGACGGCCTCATCCGAGTTGCAGAAAGCCAATAACATGCAGCACACACACCCAGCAATCTGTTAATACACACACACACACACACACACACACACCTGACCCAGAACAAACATTCCAGCAGCACTGTGAGGCTGAGGAGGACAATTTTATTTTAGGAAAGTGGTCCCACCTTCCTGAGTCCATTTCTCATTGTCACTGTTTGACAAATGGCCTTGCTTTTTCTCTCACTTGTGCCCTCACACACATTTATTCCAGGTTTTTCTAGGTTAAGTGTGTGTTCCTGTTGCTGTATTTTTCTGGGACAGTTTTTGTTTTCCTCAGATTTTGTGGCCCCTTGCACCAAATACTTTACGTTTTCAGAATTTACTTAACAAACAGTGTGAACTGGAGGTAACAAGTCCGGCAAAATGCTCTCTATAATGCTCTCTGTTATCTGCTTCCATATCATGATTAACTAACAATTAATCATAATACTGCATATAGTCTTCATCAGAAGTGTGTTAACAAAGCTGTTCACCGGAATCTGTTTTGGTTGTCAGACCTAATATATTGTGTTGTAAGAAAAGAGCTGTGTAAAAAAAATAAATTCAAAAGTTCCAGTTATTTAGAATGTTGCTCATTGTTCCTTTTTAATACAACTGAGCAAACTTTCAGCAGAGTCTCACTTCAGCACACACACACACAGACACAGACACACACACACACTTTTCTGTTTGTAGTGTTTGTAGTTTAGGCTGCCAGGAAATGAGTGGCTAAACGCCAGGAAGAAGACGAGACAGTCCTCAGTCCTCTTAAGAAATCCCAACATGGATGTTCTGTTAACGTTAAACATGCGTTTGATCCTAATCCTCTGTTGAACTCAGAGGTAGCTAATTTCTTTGATCACATACTGCACGATTTGTGAAAGTTGAATGCACTTTTGGCAAGCCTTCAACACAGCATTTACTGTTCAAAGTTCAACTGGATTAGCTGATTAACTGATTACTCCTTTATCAGGGCAGACGTTTCTCCTGGAGCTAAGATTCGATTCAACTCAAGTAAGTTAACTGAAACCTCGCATCTATATTTCGAGCAATCCAAACATATACTGGATTCAAAAAGTACCAAACAAAATGGGGTCGTTTCGAATGTGCATTCAAGGTTTAAAATTTGACCGACAAATGCGACTTGCCAAACAGGTGATTACGTGTCGTTTATGGGCTCAAAAGCAGATGTTTGTATGTTGGAACCTTCAGCACTGATGCAGAGAGAGCAGCCCTCGTTCACAACCTATCAAACAATGTCCAACCTCATTGGAAGATTCGCTTCTCATGACTGATTTATTAACGTCAATTTGCCACATGTATACTGTCCTCATCTTTCCACATTTTTCACCTCCTGAGTGAGCTTTTTCCAGTAGCCACACACACGTCTGCAGCCTTTGGGCTTCTCTCACCACTGCAGCCATGCTGGGTCAGTTATACAAAAGGTTGCACAACTGTGGTCATAAAAAATGTTTTGTAAGAACAAACAGCGAGCAGAAGCATCCATGGAGCTGAACTCGCCATCATTCCTCTTTATCTTTCTACTGTCTCTCACACACACAGACAGACAGTAGCCTCTCAGAGCCGATACAGCCCACATGCAATCAACCAGTGCACTACTCGGATTAAGACATGTATCGTGAGAAGCAGAGAGCCTGGGGTTACATACAATGCATAATCTGCACCATTTAAAGGTTATCCAACACTATAATTAGCTTGTTTCCGAAGTAATGTGTACACAGGAGTTAAACATATAAAACAGAACCCGCATTTGAAGGTCCAAAAGTATGAAGGGCAGCATCACCAATGGCTGTCACTGTCAATGGCTGACGTAGTTATCTTACACTGCAATTAACTTGTCACTGCAGCGAGTGTTAGCTCTTCAGCTAGCGCCCCGTCAGCTGAATGAAGCATGTGCCAACATCTTCCTGTCATGACAGGAAGCGCTAGAGCATCAGACTCAATGTGTACGTCATCCTAAAAAAAACATTCATCTAGAGGAACATAAAGGAAACATCTCTGGGGTAGCTGAACTGCTGTCCTGAAAAAAAAACATTTTCCTTATAGTATAAGAGAGGCACTGTACCAAACTGCAATAAAGACACCTTGACCTGCAAATGAGAAGGTGACAAACTCGTTAAACAAAAGAAATAACTACATCAGGCTTCTATTAAGTATGGAGCTGAAAAAAAGAGGCTATGGGCCTAGCTTAGCATGAAGGTTTGTGTAATGTAAACCCAATTCGACCTAACCCTACCCCGCAAACAGCCCTCTAAGTCCAGACCAACTGATCTCTCTCTTTCAGGGTCATAAACTCATATTTTATGAGCACACAGAGAGCTATGAGTAGAGTTAAAAGTTAAATAATAAATGAATACCAAAGAAAGGGAGGTATCAGAGTAAAAATCTAAGGACAATTGTTATTTCTGGTTAAGCGCCGTCAGTCATTTAGTTGACAAATAATTCCGATCCTGAAATGTTAAATCCACTGCAAGTCAAGTGAAAAAGCACTTACATGACGAAACATGAAGTCCGTGAAATTTAAAGCTGCGGATAAACTACATGACTATCACAATCCAAGCAGACAATGAAAAGACTACAGCAGGTTTTGTTGGGGGTTTTTTTGTGAATCCTAAAAAGAATGGGGATCATGCATTTAATGCCAGATGAGGGATGACAGAATACAGGCCCTGTCATTTCAACTGAAGCCAACTGAACACACCAAACACTCACGAGAGTGCAGCATGTCTTCCCCGGTTGGGTTGGAGACCAGTGTCCACTTGCCAATTCCAGCCGTTATCCCCCTAGACTCACAGATTTCTGTGCCGACTCACCATGGTTACTAACAACAACTAATTAGGACTGGTGCAGTCTCCCATTTCAAATCGTACACACTGCGAGCTGCTCTTCCTCCGTAATGAGACTGACGCCATTTAAGTTATCCAACCACAGTTTACATCTTACCTCCAACAGACAAACACACTGCCATAGATACACCCCCCCGCCTCACAGGACAACTCAACGTCTAATAGAACTAATAGATGATTCATTGGGTTATGTAACGCACACTGGCAAGAGATGAAATGAGAAGAGGAGGAGAGTTTGGACAGATGGCCTTGGGCTGATGCTGATAGCTTGTCTGGTCGCATATGTGGACAATGCAGACACTTGTTAATGAGGCTCCATTCTGTAAATGCAACTTCTTATGATCAGGCAGACACAAGGAGAGAAGCTGTATGTACAGTTTGTTCTGTATTTGCCGATGTTTATCATTTTATAAAATAGTTTGTTGGGCTGCTTACTCATTTCACTGTTAAGCAGGAAATTTTGACCCCCCCTCCCAGTTATTGTAAAAATTGTAACGTGTCCTTGCTTGTACAACTTTTGCAGTGATGCAAGGGAACCAAATTCTCCTTCCCTCAAAGAATCTCTGCGGTTATTCTGGCTCCCACACATTTCCAACAAAATTATATACTTTCTTTGCTTTTTCCTAACACCACAACTGAAACAGCCACGTTGGTTTAATGCATTAAACCTTATCTTCATAAAATTTTAAAATTTCTTACGATTTTCATTTTAATACTCAGTTATATTCAACAAAATGCAGATGTGTCCATTGTGGATTCGTCCTCCTGATGGCTTTTAATTGATGCTGACTGGGCTGGCTGTCAAGATTTGTCATTTTTGATGTACACATTGTTTTACATAAGCTCATGAACACTCAACATATGCTTTACAAACGTATCTGTTGTGTGTATTTTATGTTCATGACTGTGTGTGCTCTGCCGTGTTCCTCTTCGCAGCAAGTTAATCCAGCTACATTTGGTAGCATTTTGTGTGCAGCAGTGTGATTCAATTGAATTGCCATAAATTGTCTCTCTAACACAACTCTTAAAAGGAGTTCCAAAAAGAACTTCCAAAAGAGTTTGCACGCTCGCCAAACCTTAAAAAGGAACAGAATGTGAATCTTTTCTGACATTCAGTTCAAAAGAAGTAAAAACACAATGTATTAATTTAAACTGTAGGATTGTGGTTTATAAATGCTTATTCTGAATTTCATGCTCACACACCTTTCAAACAAATTGGTTGAGCAGTAACAAAATACTGGGAAAGTTGTGGAAAAAGATTGGAACATCCTGGAGGCAAAGAGGTAACAGGTAACAGCTTCCTGAGAAACTCTGTCTTTGATGGTCTACGTTCTTGTGTGAGGTAATGGTACAAAAGTAATGGTTGGGACAGTTTCACTAATTTCTGAAAAGCTAGGTGGGCAAATAGTGAAAGGGTTTAAATGTTTCATATTGCACATCTGCAAGGAGTTTCCACCATCTGCAGTGTACCTCATCATCAAAAGATTCAGAATCTGGAGAAATCCCTTCACACTGAATACTCGTGACCTTTGATCTGTCAGGCAGGAAAGCTGTGAAAATACGACTCTGAAAAACCGTTGTCAGAAAACAGAGTTCATCACTGCATGTACAATTGCAAATTAAGACTCTCATTTGCAGAGTTCAAGCCATTCATCAACAGTACGTGGGGTTAGGGTAAGAGATAAAAGGAGGAAAAGGACAAAGCAGACTGTAAACATGGCAGAGTTAAAAAGCCAGCATCTATGATGGTATGGGAGTGTGACAGTGTTGATGGTATGAGCATCTTGCACAAAAGGTAATTAGAGGTACAATATATGATGCCATTTGTTTGTTTGTTTTTTGACACATTGCTTGTTATTCCAGTAAGACCATGTCAAGACATGTTGTGCTCAATAAAACAGCATTGGTGCAGAGTTAAAAGATTGCAGGTACTAGGCTGGCCTACCGGCCGCTGTAACCCAGTGTAAATATGCAGCACATTATGAAACTCAAAACACGACAATGGAGACGTCAGGTTGTCATAAACTTCCCCAATTAGTGTCTTCTCTTGCCAAATGCTTACTGAGTGTTGTTTATAAAACATGATCCTGCTTTGTTTTCATTAAATTGAGAATTAATTTATGTTTATAAACGAGAAAATGATCAGTTTGAACATTAAATATCTTGTCTGGAATAGGGGTTGTGCAATGTCGTCCACGTCTACGTTCTTGTGTGAGGTAATGGTACAAAAGTAATGGTTGAACATTGTGAAATTAAAACCAGTTGTTATTAGGTTATAATCTACCTATCGATGTACCAGGTAGCCCCTCATCTTCATCATCTCCATAGTTGTCTTCGTCGTCATCAGTGATGTAGTAGACCTCTCCCCCCTCTTTCCTATTCGGACGCTCCTCCACTTCAGACATCCTGACCGGCAGGCAGATGCTACCTCAGCATGGCCACACTACACACCTGAAGCAGAGAGGAGAGGAAGGAAAGAATGGATGAACAAATACAGGCACACAAAATAAATGTGTTCTACTGTATTCCTTTGCCATCTGTCTCTAAGCGCAGGGAGTTTGAAGCTTTTCTAATGAGGGAAGAGACAAAAGGGAAAGGGAGGGGAAACTCCACTAGGAGCGTTTGCCAATTTGGCTTGACTCTCGCTCAAAGCAAAACACATTATCACAGTTCAGGGTGATGTTTTTAACCTGAAACTGACAGCGAACAGTAAAGGAGTACACTCAAATGAACTGAAGTAAACAAAATCACAATCCGGTGTGATACATTTATATTTATGATATGTAATATTACTGTATTTATATAGCGCTTTTTTTAGTCATTTTGACCACTATAAGTGCTTTTACACTAGAGGTTTTGCATTCACCCATTCATACACTGGTGGCAGTGACTACCTCGCAGCGTGCCACCTGCCCATCAGGAGGGTACAGGACTGATGCAGTGCAGCATCAGGACCAATTTGGGATTCAGTGTCTTGCTCAAATACGCTTCGACATGTTAACTGCAGGGTCTGGGAATCGATTCAGGAACCTTCCATCAGCAGACGACCGCTCTACCATCCCAGCCACAGCCAGCCCTAAAGACACTGCGTACTGTCTCTGACCTCAATGTGACATTGAAGGTGTGTGTCAACCAAAGCAGCCCAACAATATCCAAAGTCTTCAGCATCTCAGTAGGAATTTTATCCACACCATGCAAGCCATGGATAAAGGCCTACTTTACTTTCCAGATCAGATGGATCATTTGCCAGAACTTGATTGTGACTAACCTAAAATCATCCACAGCTGCCGTCCGGAGGTGGGAGTTTAAGACCCAGAGAACTGGGGTTCCGCCGTGACTCTAAGTTTACCCTCATTTACCCAGGGAAACTTGTTTCAGATGGAGGAGGAAGATGCCAGACAGACCAGGGAAACTTTTCCTGGTCTGTCTGGCATCTTCCTCTTCCTCTTCCATCTGATCCAACTCACCACAACATGGGGATCAGTTGACAGCTCTGCACATCTCGCCGAGTGACATCTAGTAACAAAACTCTGCTCAAGTGCAGGACGTCTCCCCCCTCCAACAATCACATCCCTCCAGGTTTCACCATCACTGCCCACATGACTGTTAAAGTCCCCCAGATGAACTGTAGAGTCCCTGGATGGCACCTTTTCCAGGATGTTCCCCAGGGACTCCAAGTAGGTCAGGAAATCTGAACAGCTGTTTGGTGCCGATTCTGTTCTGACAACAGAACAAGAACAGTCAGAACCTTCCTTCCACAGCAGCAAATAAATGGAGAGGTGAAAAAATAATTCTGCTTTGAAATGAGGAATTTCAGTGTTGAAATGTTGGGAAATTAGGAGACAACTTCAGTATTTAATTCATGTTAAGATGGACTTTTGTTTGTATATACTGCGGAAAAGTGCAAATACTATTGAAACAGGTACAACATTTTGGTGCTTTAATTATTTTTTGTGCCTAAACAGAACGATATAAGTGTGATATCAGAGTCTGACCAAAACTATCAACGTAAGCAACGCCAAGAAAGAAATAGGTGATAAACCTCCTCATGGTTTAAATTTGATCAGAATCTGGTGAGTCTGAGGCCCTGTCTAAATAGAGGAGGCGGCACTCTCTCGATCCAATCTCTACGACAGCGTACAAAAATGCAAAAGTATACCAGATGACACACTAAATGTAGTTTAACTTTGCTCTTTTGCATATTCTGCCCACACTGTAATCAAACAAAACTGGTTGGAAATTTTCAGTTAAATTCAACAGCCTCTTTATTCCATTTAACAGTTTGCAAATTCTCGTGAGAAAAATAAGATATTAAGTTCCTTTACTGCCTCTGCACCAAAGGTAAAGTTTACCTTCAAGGTTTTGTAGGAGGGGAGTGTTTTTGTGAGGCAGCGAGAGACGAAAACCAGGATCACGACCTGCAGATGGGCAGAGGGAAATGCACCAGACAGACGCACAATGAGAGCGTTGGAGAGCTCTCGAGAGCTTCTAGGATGCTTTCAAAGCTCCATCTCTCTGCCGCAAGAAAATTACACTCACATTACACACATGCTGCTCTCTGTGCCAGACTGCAACAATCATAAACTGAAACCACAGGCTACAGATGTAGCCTTTCATTATCAGCAGTGGCTTGATAAAAGCAATGTCTTGTTCCCATTTTGTTTTATAGCATTGCGTTTCTGTTACATACAACAAGTCATAATCACTGAAATGATCCTGTTAGAAACAATTACAAAACAGGAACACAAGCCTCAAGTCGTAATGAGCAGTGTTATGAAAACCATGACCCCACAGACAGTTAACACTATGTCGATGACAAAGACTTCTTTCAAACAGCATGAATATACAGTACATCACATTAACAAGACCTTTAGGTCAACCGAGTAAAATATTCGCATCTACCACCGCAAAGTCACGATCTTGTTATCGAAGATATTAAATTAGATTTTTAAAATGTCGGTGAGACACCACTAGATGGTTATCACACAAATCAGCCGATTCAAATGAATGGCTCATCAAACCCGTTTTTCTCAGAAACCACAAAACACTTTAATAACATCGCTTGTTAAATTGACACCAAAATTGCTACACAGCAATTTTAGACTGTCTTTCATAAACAATAAAATCATCTTCAAAATATTTTTAATTAAGCTAGTCAAAGCTTTCCATTGTGCTCAGGGCGAGGACCTACCTTCATGTGTTATTTTGGGTGAGTTGTGCTTACGTTTACATGTTATGTGTGCAGGTTTCCTTTAGGGCTGATGTATTATTATTATTATTATTATTATTTTTTCATTTCTGTTAAGCTGTTAATCTCTCCACTGAAATGTGTTGTGTAAGTACGCTGACCTGGTGATTTAATTGAAAGACAAATCTTGGATGTCCAGTGTTATAATATTATTTAGGAATTGATAGAAGAGTCATGGATCTCTGCATTTTGGGGGAAGGGTGACAAAAACTTTCAATAACAAAACAAACAGAACTATCACTGGACTTTTTACTCTTGATCACCTGCCAGCTCACCTTGCATAATGCTACACAGCGGATTACACAACAGGTAGCCTCTGGGCCAAGTAGAATTATTGGTTCCACTGGGTAGTTTTACATCCCTCATAAATCCAACCAAGCCAAACCTTATGGCTTTGTTCCTTGGCAGAAAACAGGTAACCAAGGGGTCTGGATTAAGGGATGAAGTCGCCTCTCCCAAAAATCCGATGTTCACATACCTAGGGGAGTCTATTTAAATGGATTTTAGAGCTCTCAAGCATAAAAATCCTACATGTGAGGTTTGCATAATAAAAGCTTTATTAAAGATGACTTAGATCGTGTGCAACGCTGCAGTATAGCTTAGATGAGAGCAATACGTTTGAAAGCAAAATAATAATGCTTTCATTTTACTCAACTGCTCCAAGGAGAGAAATAAAACCATACCGCTCAGTACTCGGGGGGGCAAAAAAACCCTCATCAAGGATCGCGGGAGAGCCCCCTGACCACGCACTGGTGGACCCCGTTTCTGATCATGGGTCAAAGAAAGATGCGATAAAAGAAACCAATGTTTACTGCTGCTGGCCAACAGGATTTGACTTGTGGTTTGAGTTTAGTCATATGTACAACACAACCTGCACCCCAGGACTTTTTGTGGTGATCCAATCATAGATAATTTCAGCCTATACTACTGAACAAAAGGGTATATTCTTGAAATAAAAAAAATACTTATTTTCTGGAGAAGGCAGTCAATATTCAAACAAATGACCAGTGATGGGCTTTTAAGCTAAATGCTACTTTCAGCCAACAAACACAGTGGGACCCCACTGACAACTTACTTCCTGTACCTCTGTCACATGGATTCAGTCACTGCCACGCCCCTTCATGGGACAAGCAGTGAGTCTTGAGTAGATCTGCAGTTTTTGCTATGGCAGAAAATACAATGAAATGTGAAGAAAATTCATTTTGTTGGAGACATGTCTCATGCCTTAGTGATACAGTTTCACGAGTTCTTTCATTCATAGTGAGCATATCAAGTTTATCAATATAAACAAGAGGCAAAAAAAAAAAAAAAAGCGCAATCATTAAATTTATGACTATATAGTGTTGTTTCAACATGGACAAACAATTACGCTAAGTAATGAGCAGCCTAATGAAAAACATATTTAACCTCAAGCTTGTTTAAAACAAAATTGGACAGGGACACAAAGGTGCCGACCCAGTTTATTACATTTAACAGTTGTTGACTCTATTCTTAACCAAAATGTAAATCTTGTGGCCTCTAACCTCATTGTGAAACTTGAAGCCGTCGATGACCAAGTGCAGCTTGTCATCCTGTATCCTGGTTAAGAACTGGTACCTCGAATCTGGAAGGTGGGAGTCGAACAAACCCATTTTCAAGGAAGCAAGAAGTATTTATGCAAGTATTTAATTTTGTCATTCACTTACAGGACTATACTCAGCACTGTACCCCCATTAGCCATGACACAACCCTCTTGCTATTTGAATAGAATTTCTGTTTGTGTCTTAAGGACACGTCAGAGGGCGAATCTTACATTGCCTTACTTAAGAACTAGTCATTGTGAGACCGTGAGAATGTGACTCCCACTAACAAACCACTGTTTGAAAGAGCACAGAAGTAAACCAGGGAGAAATACATATGGCAGTTGGATCGGTCACACTTATGTAACGTTACATGTCACTGAAGGTCTTTATGGCTACTTTTGTGTGTGTGTGTGTGTGTGTGTGAACATTCTGCTTGTGCATCTCTAAAAAGGCGGTCAAACTTTACATTTCCAACAATATCATCGGTAGTTTTTAAGAGCATACACAACTTTTTGTTGATGCCGTGCAGGGTACATGATCAAATTATACGTCTCAACAAGTTTGTTGAGAAAGAAACCAAAACTTCCAGGAAAATCAGTTTTGTGAAGAAAAAAAAAAAAAGGAAAATCCCTAAAAGCAACCTGCCTTGACTAGTCAAAAGTAGGTCACATAAAACTCCGGCAGACATGTGCAGCTTGTTATTACCCTATATAACTAGAAGTCTCATCCAAACAAAAACCACTTGATTCATTGGCATCAACTTTTACGTAACTATATATACACCCGAGGAAAGCAGGCCAAACCATTCCGCTTATGACGGTCATTCAGGCTGTAAAATAGCTGTTACGTAACGTGAAGTGCGTGCTTGCTTGATGCGGCATGTATGTTAGACTCCAGGTTTTAGATTTCTCCTCACCTCCCAGAACCTTTTAAGCTACCTGGATGTGGTCATGGCATAATAACAAGTGGACGCTATAATGCAGTGAAACAGGTCTGCCGTGACTCTGAATGTCATGTTTAACTCATCTGCAGATGTTTTGATTGAGCTCTGTGAAGGATGTCCGCTGAGTGTGCAATGTAATATGAGCACATTTATATAGAGAACTAATTTGTGAACCTTTACAGAGAGGATATTTAAAAGGAAGCTTTGTTATTTTAGGACTGCCGCAGTGGATTCTATGATGCTGTTCTATAATGCAGGCGTTTGTTTTGGGTCTCCTTCCTTTGCAAACACAATCCTACCTGCTTCACGGCATGTGTGAGAAAAATCGTGCTCTTTTTATATTGAACAAGACTGTTTATGGATGGAAAAAATGAAAACAATTTGAAAACTGGACATGGGTATTTATGAATTTAAGTCATTCACAACAAAGGAAATAACGAAACGAGGACAGCGACATTGATTGATATGCAATTGTTTTTAAGAGTAATCAGTTAGTTTTGAAAAAACAAAAAAGAGACTTAAAAAAGTGAAAAAAAAAAAAAAATCCCCAAAAACTAACTGACATCTAACATCCAATCCAAAAAAAGAAAGTTGGTGCAAAAAGTGCTCAATCATTTTTTCTTGAAAAATGACTGAAACAATCAATTGATTGTCACAATAGTACCAAGTGCTTTTCTTTGGACCAATTCATAAAATAACTAACTAATCATGGCAGATTTGCAGGGGTAACATCTGGCAATGTCTTGTTTCCTCAAAAAATCCGCGGCCACAGTTCTGGGACCTACTGCACATTACTAAAGCAGACTTGCAATAATGAAAGCAGCAGCAACAGGTACAAGCTGAATCTTTAAGGTAACTAACAGTTTTAACTTTAAAAAGCCAGGCAAGCTGTCCAGTCAGTATGTAAATGGCCCATCTGATACATCAGTTGGTCAATATTGACCTACCACAGTTATATCAGTACCTACAAATACGATATCAATGCCAGACTATTAATAATTTTTGGTTTAAAAGAGCTCACTGCAGAAAAAGATGCTTGAGGTGATTTTAATTTTCAGTGAAGGTTACCGTTTTAGTGCACTGCTGTCACTTAAAACAATAAAAGTTCATTCTAAAATTGCCTCTGGTGCGTATCTTACTTACAAATCTTTGATAATTTCATCTGAAGGGTCACTGCAGAAAATTTGGTTTTATTGCCTGATATACTAACATCCAAACTTTTTTTTAACTCTTTAATATTGGTAACATTGCAAGAAGATGCATATTGTTCAGGTTCTGATGCTAAGGTATAGTGGTACTGTTTTAATGATGCAAAGTTAACTCAACTTGGCTCTTCAGGTTTAGTGAAACCTAAATATCAAAGGCACCCTGGACACTAACTTTTCAAGTTAAAACAACTAGCTCATTAGTTTCAACATTCTTTTGAGATAAGAGGCAAATTTAGTCAAATCCCCAATGATATTGCAGGTAAATGCACAAAAATCCAGTATAAAGTATATGTAACTTAAGGAGACACTTTTCTCCTTTAAGGACTGATGAAATTAGCAGAGAAAAGGAAAACACTAAAACAAACAAAAAACCCACACACCTTGGACACCCAAAGGGACGCCAAAGGATAACACAATGTCATAAAGGTCTTTGTGAACCATGTTAGAGTCTTTAGATTTTCTTTTCCAAATCGAATTTGCCAGATGGCATCAAATAATTCCAGTTGATTATTTGTGATATATAGAAACCCTCTCCGCCTCAATGAGCCACATTTTCACATTAGCAATATCTTAACCTTCTGCAACTTCGTTTCGTTTCGTTTTCTGCCGCTTATCCGGGTCCGGGTCGCGGGGGCAACAGCCTGAGCAGGCAGATCCTGACGTTCCTCTCCCCGGCCACTTCCACCAACTCCTCCGGGGGGACACCAAGACGTTCCCAAGCCAGCCGAGAGATATAATCTCTCCAGCGTGTCCTTGGTCTGCCCCGGGGTCTCCTCCCGGATGTCCGAGCTCCTCACCCTATCTCTAAGGCTGAGCCCAGCCACCCTGCGAAGGAAGGATCATTTCGGCCGCTTGTATTTTCGCAATCTCATTCTTTCGGTCACTACCCAGAGCTCATGACCGTAGGTGAGAGTTGGGACGTAGATTGACCTGTAAATTGAAAGCTTTGCCTTCTGGCTCAGCTCTCTCTTCACCACAACAGACCGCTTCAGCGTCCGCATCACTGCCGACGCTGCTCCAATCCGGCTGTCAATCTCCCGCTCCATTTTCCCCTCACTCGTGAACAAGACCCCGAGATACTTGAACTCCTCCACTTGGGGAAGCGACTCTCCCCCGACCCAGAGTGGGCAATCCACCCTTTTCCGGCTAAGAACCATGGCCTCAAATTTAGAGGTGCTGATTCTCATCCCTGCCGCTTCACACTCGGCTGCAAACCGTCCCAGTGCGAGCTGGAGGTCACTGTTCCATGAGGCCAACAAGACCACGTTATCTGCAAATAGCAGAGATGGAATCCAGAGGCCACCAAACTTGACTCCCTCCGCCACTTGGCTGCGCCTAGAAATTCTGTCAATAAAAATTATAAACAGAACCGGTGACAAAGGGCAGCCTTGGAGACCAACCCTGACTGGGAATGGGTCTGACTTACTGCCGGCTTACTAACTACCTTCTGCAAATACAGAGGGCATTCCTTGGCTGACTTAAGGTAATAAATAAACTTAAATTATTATTTTCTGAAACTTTTAAGGGAAGACTTAAAATTGAGAATGGGAATGAAGAGATCATATTTTTCGCTAAAAAAAACTTGCCATACACTTGCAAAAACATTCAAACTCTTGACGAAAAAAAGGAAGAAAAAAAGGAGGAAGCTTTGTTCTACCCCCTGACACCACCTTACCTTACATAACTCCACAGATCGTGCCCAAGTGTTCCGAGCACGTCTGATTCAGCCAACATCATACTGTGAATAGCAGCGTTACTTTCAGCAGGGCCAGTCGGACTGAGACACAATTTAAATTCAGTGAATATGGAGTGGTGGGGGGAGGGGAGCAGCCTTGTCTGTCTGGTGTCCTAAAAACAACCATTACCAAAAAGGGGAGGGGTGAGATAACCTAAATTTCAGTGGTTAAATAAAAACAAATGAACAAAACATAAAATTAGAGCAACACTAGGCTGAATCAGCCTGAGATCATGATATCTGATCCACCACTCGTTCACTCCAGGACACCAGCACATCTAAAGTTCATCTTTTTTTTGTTTTGTTTACGTTCATCATTGAACGTAAACGTTTTTCTTCTTTTCTGATTTGTTTTGTCGTTTTCAACTTCTCTGCTGATAACTGTGTTCTTAACTGAAATTTACGTCCCTAAAATACACCCCCGGTCAACACAACAGCAAAAAATTTCAACATCTTAATACAAAATACATTTTTTCTTGCTTAACAGCTAAAATTTTAGAATAAATAATTTTTTGATGCATTATTTCATTGAAATTTTAAAATTCAAGGGTACAGTTCAGCTTAAGAGTGCTACAAAAAAATGATTGAATCTTCATCCTTCTCATTAATCATGACGATCACTTGGTTTTGGGAGCAGTTTCATGTTATTTCTGTATCACAGCACAGATGGAGGTGTGTAGCTCCGCCGAGGAGGACTCTATTGATGTTTACATCGTGTCCTGTTGAGCCTCTTGTCCCTGAGCTCACGAGTAACCAAGACATTATTTTTGGGAAAAGACTGCTGTTGAAGGTTTTTTGCGCTTTGAGCACCAAAAGTGAAAGTGTCTTTTATTTCCATTATAATCATGAGAGGCAGACACCTGCAGCTAATAATTCCAAAACAGCCTAAATGAATAAATAGCACAACAGGTAAATGTAACAAGGTGTATTTTAGCAGTTTTAGGCGAACTGTCCCTTTAATCTTTAAGCGTAAAATTGAATTTCTCAAGCCAGATCTCCCTGAAATGTCAGTTCAAGTTTTTCACAGTTCTGCAGGCCAGTAGTACACCCCCCTTTTACAGATTCATTCATGGTATAATCAATTGTTTGAGAATTGTTTGGGTTTTATGACTATTTAGCCCTATAAATAATGCATTGTCTTGATTATATATTCACTGAAAGCAGGAGGCTATTCAGACACTCCTGTGGTACAAAAATGCTTTGGTTGTGCATGAATTCTCTGTGAAAAGGTGGCGCCAGGTGAGACAGTGTCAGGTTTCTCTGAGCTCACACGTCCCAGCACATCACGATCTTCCCGGCAGCAGACATAAGGAGTGTAATTATCTTAAAAATAGCCAGACTGACTAGATGCTTTTGATTCCACAACCACTCTTACCAAATTGTTTTCATCAGTTTTTTTTTCCAGTCTCGTATGTGAGAATAAAAACGAAACTAAATGATGCAGGCCGAGAAACTCACAAGTTCGGTTGTGAAAAAAATAGTTTTTTACATTCTGTTTAACCCATTTGATTGAAGTACTACAACAACGACGATTTTTCCTAGAGGAACCATCAACTTTAATCCTCTCTGTTTAGGGTTCTTCCCAGGAAACTGTGATATCTGCATTTTTAAAATATTGTGAAAATCGAAATCGAAAACAAATCATTTCACCCTGCAGGTTTAAAAGAGGCTTCATATATGTACCCACAGAAACCATGTAATTACTGTACCTTCTGAGAGAGACACAATTAAAAAAGGAACGATAAGGGAGCAGTGAGAAGACAGCAGCTTGCATAAGCTGCCTTACATAAGATCTGGCTAATAATGCCACTGTTCAGCGCACTAGAAAAAAAGAAGTTATACAAGATGTATGCCAACACACACACACACACACACACACACACACACACACACACACACACACACACACACACACACACACACACTCTTCACTCTGCCATGCATTCAGCTTACCCTAAACTTAATTCTAAGTCAGCCCTTTGAAGAAGTGAGGGGACCAGATGATTCCTTACTTTCCAAAATGTACCTTTCTCAATATGTGGGATCAAAATTGGTTTTCTCAAAGGACACACACACCAAGTATCCTAAGTTCAGTGGTGTTGAACAGAGTGTTCCCGGCCCTCATTATAAACCCTGCAGGAGCTGATGGCAGATTTACAAGGCAGAGGGAGGAGACAAATTGAGGTGGGGTGAGGGGGTTAAGAAAAAGGACGTACAGAATGGAGACAAACTTTCCTACAAGTCAGGTAAAACACGAATCTGAGATTAAATTTGGCAAGACATTGTTGGAATGCAGGGTTTCTTTTTGAAACAAGTGCTGAAAAAGTGACAGAGCAAAGACTGAACAGTAGCTTCGATATAGAGTTTGAATTAAAGAAGCTTTCCCATGTACCTCAGCCTAACATCAAAAAGGAGCAAACACCCAGTGTTGAACATTTAACGCTTTTCATTAATTTTTAAAACAGATATTACAGGGACAACCCAAAAAAGCAGAACATTTAGTTTTTGGCCACAACTACAATTGATTTAAAATAAAGCAATCATGATGTGACCAAAGCATAGACTTTCAGCTTTAATTCAAGGAGCTTGCAGAAATACTACACTGACGATTCTAGGAATTACTGCTGTGGTTATAGTCTCAAATTTTCAGAGTCTAAAAAGTAGCTGGACAGCTTTTCCCTCACTATTTAATGACAAGTTAAGCAGATAAAAAGGTCTGGAAGTTGATTCCAAGTGTTAAACCTGCATTAGTAGCTTTTTCTTGGAAGTCTCAATGTAAGGTGTAATGACGATGCAAGTAAAGGAAGCAATCGTTAGGCATACAACAAAATAAATCTATTAGATGACAAAAACAATAAGAGTGACCAAACAACAACAATTTCGTCCATTCTTTAAAAGAAAGAATTCACTGGTGAGCTCAACAACATCAAAAGGCCTGGAAAACCACGGAGGACAACTTAAGTGGATGATCACAGAATTTTTCTTCATAAATTTCAGCCAAGTCAAGAACACGCTTGAGAAGGTAAATGCATCAAAGTCAAATCCTACAATCAAGACTGGCCTTCATAAACATGCAGGCAGATAATTCACAACAAGGTGCAAACTAGTGGTAACACTGAAAAACAGGAAGGCCAGATTAGAATTTACTTAAAAACATCTAAGAAAGGCTGTCCACTTCTGGAATGAGATTCTTTGAACAGAAGGAACAATGATGGGAAGAGAAAAGTATGGAGAAGGAAAGGAACAGCTCATGATCCAAAGCACAACATTTGTCAATGATGGTGGAGGCAGTGTTATGGCATGGGCATGTATGGCTACCAATAGAAGGGACTCACTGCTGTTTATTGACGATGTGACTGTTGACACATTAATTCTGAGGTGTATCGTGCTATAAAAAAAAAAATGCTACAAAACTGACGGGACAGTGCAGTTGGATAATGCCTGTAAGTGGAATATTCTTCAATGGCCAAGTCAGTCACCTAATGTAACATGTTAATGAAAAACAAATTTCTACAGATCAATTTTTTGCTGAGACAGAGATACCTTAATCTACACCCACTCAGCCTCTGCTTCGATAGCAACCCCACTGACTGCATCCATGTCAACCGGCTGTGACGGTGTCATTTGCGTATTGCAATTTGTTTTGTAAGAATAATAACAGACGCCATTGCTCCAGTTTATGGTTCTGAAAATGGATATTGTATAACACCTTCTTTTTATATTGGACTAGCTTACAGACAGAAGATCTGCATCACGTCCTGTGGCTTGTGTAACAGAATTACACAATGCTGAGGCCTGGTGGTGGAGGGGAGGTGGGTTTACCCATAAATACAGGTTGCTTTCAATCAAAGGCAGCATAAGGCGGCATAAAACACACACACACACACACACACACACACACACACACACACACACACACACACACACACACACACACACACACACACACACACACACACACACACACACGCTGCCCTCTCTGTGCAGATAGTGGTTTGCAGTCTTTCACCATCCCATCCAAATTCTTAATACGTAACACATTTCAATATTTATTGTGCTGGTGAAATTTGGATTAGCCTTGCTTGCATAACATTAATTAAACAGCACGCATTGAAACAGCCAAGTCTCAGAGTGGATCTAAATTTGGCCATAGCCGAGCTAAAAGTATCCGTAACATATTCCTATTACACCTACAGCCTAATTCTTATTTGGTCACCGTATTTTCTAAATCAGTCTTTGAACCTGTAAATACCTACGATGCATACCAGTCTATTCCGGATTAGCCTGCGTTGATTACACTGACCTAGAGGTCAGTCACAAATAAGTGACCTGGATCAGAGAACAATGTGGTACTGACTCGCCTCCCAGGATATTTTTAAAGCCCCAGGCCAATCCCAACTGAATGTCGCATCTAATCCCCACCTACCTGCAAGCATGTGAGTGTAATTTCCATTGCAAAAAAGACAGATAACATACCCACCACTTTTATATCTCTTGTTGTAGAGCTTTTAGAAGTCAGTTGGTAACGACACCAATGAAGTCCTTCTAAAACAAACGAAGATAAAACTGCAATTTTAATTTAGTTATTCAAATGCAAAGAAAAAGCAATGCAGTCAGTGCTTAATCTAAGACTTTGTGTCCGTGCGGTTGGACTGGGAAGGGTCGAAACGCAGCAAGGGAGGGATCAGAAGTCAAACGTGCCAAGACAATCTCCAATTGGTCACTGCTGGCTGCTCTCCAGCCAATCAGTGATGGGTTCATTGAGTTCATTAAGGGTTCACAGGGGTGCTGGAATGAAAGGGTCTCACCTGCTTATCCTGTCTTGATCAGAACCGCACAAACCAACGAAAAAAAAGAAATACTTTAAAAAAAAGTTTGAAGAGAAGATGGAAACCAACAAGTGTGGAAGACAAACTTTTCAAAAATGCGTTGTAGAATGGATCAAAATATTGCTTGCTGACTCAAATAATGCAATTAAATGTATGACATAAAATGATCTACATCAGTTACAACTTTTGTTTTAATAATAATACTAATAATACACTTTATATTAAAAGTATTTATTTAAAAATGGTGAAATGCTTCCTGTCTCTACGGGGGGAAGGATGAACTCTCTCATTATATAACTGACAATACATTGATGGAAAAATTAATTAATAATGGCAATAGACTATAATTTCATGTCAAAAGATGAGTTAATTATAACACTAATCACCATAAAACTATGAAAAAAAGCACCAGAGGCATTTGACATAATTTGAAGAAATGACCTTAAACTCATAGAAAGTTTTTTGTGTGGGGGATTTTTCTTGACATTTCATGAAGACTAATGATGCAAGTAATCAATATTTACAGTCAATGCAACTTTGCTGGAATATAAACCTACAGTACTGTGTTCTTAAATTATCCCAGAAACTAGGCTTTGTTTATGTTGAGTTTAAATGAGAATTTGTAGTGGTAAGAATCCAGCCCTCCTTGTTGTAACTATTAGTTCCCAGAGACCAAGATATAAACCTAAAAATACTGGAAGGAAAACATTTATTACCTCTTCACAGAAAGATCTACCAGCAAAAATCTCTTGTGCTCATCAGCCAAAACCTTGACACTGAAAGTCTGAGCATATTAAAAGAAGCAACGTTAAATCATTAGAAGTTTACAAATTCCTCGCAGGATGACGCCTTTAAGGGACTTACTTTTCGACGCCATCGCTTAGTGGAGTCTTTCCATTAAAGGAAAACACAATCTTTGGGCAAAACAGTCAATCATACGAGTGATTGACTGTGATTGACTCTGGTTACAGCCCATACAGCCTTGAGGTAAAAACTCATCTACTGTACGTTAATGTGCCCTCAGAATTTAAAAAAAAATCTGTCTGTTGCTAAGTGAACAGCAGACACAAGAGCTCGCTGTTCAAAAACTTCTACTGTCAAAAGAAAGGCTCATACAACAATCACCCCGACTACATCATTTGAAGATAATGATAAACAAAAAAGATTCCCGAGTTAAACTTATTGATTTCAACAGAAAGGTTGCTAAAGACCTAATTTAGGCCACATTTCTGCACTACCGGTGTCACTGCTGCCGTCATCAGAATGGACCAGAAAAGATAACAATTTACCTCATGCCAAAATAAAAAGTAAATGCTGCTACACAGCAACCCAAGAACTGAGATCTGAGAACTACAAACGCACATTGAATATTAATAATATATATTCATCAGGAAGCCATAAACGGAATTCAGCTACTCTTAAAACTAGTGTTAACCAGAATAGTTTTTATCCATTCATCCAGAGGGGATAAAACTCACCAAGCCGCCGTCGGTAAACCAGCTTGTCACATAGCTATGTTTGCACAGTTATGCAAGTTCAGACTACATGACATTCAAAGTCAGCGGATGGCTCTGCAGTTCACACTACAGGACTTGCTTTTATGTGATCTTTCATTCTCACAATCATTCTCAGTGCAAACTTAATGCCAGGCTGGCGACAGGAGGTCACACACTACACAATTCTTCACCAGTACAAACCCCCTGACAACACAGGTTTCATAAACAAACTACGACTGGTCACGAAAACACACAAAGTGACACATTGAAATATACGAAGTGAAAAAGACTAACATGTGGGCGACATGGACTGTCTGTTCTACAAAGAGACATCCCACTTTAAATATTGTCAACAGTTTTCCCATTAACCTGTGTTCTGCAATCTGATTGGCTGTAGTTGTCACCAACTCGTTCTAGACATTTAGCCCGCTCGAAGTCTAGACTAGGCGACGACGTGTCTGCGAGTCTGGGGTCGTGATGGGTTGAAGGCCGATCCAGCGCAGATCTGGGGGTGTCTGCGAGCTCCAGAATTTCTTTGGTGGTAGAATATCGGGCTAAAAGCAGTGTAGCGTTAAGTAGGCTTTAAGCTATTCGAAAGAAGGAGTTCCCTGATTCCTGTTTCAGGACTGTTTGCGCAACATTCCCTCAGAGTAATTTAAATTAAACACTAGCCAATTGGACCTCCTCAAAGGCAGGTTGCCCTATCTCACAATACTGAAAAAACCTTCAGAGATTTCCTGGAAATACATCCTGATCACTCCGACAATTCCACCACTTGATCTGTGAGCAAAGGCCTATTCCTTTAAAATTTCATGACAATCTGAGCAATTTAAGGTATCCTGTTCAGAGAAAAATAAATGGTGGTAAAAACCTCCTTGCGAGAGGTAGCGAGTGCTGCAACACAGTAAATTCCTTGGTTTTCTCTCAAAGCGTCACTATCTAAATGGCAAAAAGGCATGAAGCACTGGTCACCAAAGCGGTACTTTACACACAAGATTTGTGCATATCTGCTTCACCCACACAAGAAGGCTGTAGGCTGCTATTTGAAATGTTGGTACGACTGAGCCTAAGGGGTGGGTTCACGATTGGTCAAGCCTCTCAGATGTGCACATCTAAACAGAAAAGGTTCCTCCTTCAGTTTTCTAGGTCATTGGTGAAGGAAGTCTTGTATTTAACAGTCTAATGCATTTCTAATTCCTAATAAAGAGCAAACGAAATGTCACAATTAAAGACAGTTTGACAGGAACAGAGTCTATGACCTTTGAGTACTGAGACTGTTTCTCTGACAACTGAGCCACTCTGCTGCTGTGATCACTTACACCCCACTGCCCTGCGTCGCTGAGCTCCATCCCTCAACTCTAGTTTTAGACACAATATCGTACAGCAGGTTTGAGCCCGTAACACAGACAGGTGTCCCCTGCTGCTGTCAGTTTTACCCTTTTAGTTTCATGACTATGACAACAAAGGTATTCTATGGTTTTCTGGAAGAAATTTTCACTTCGGAGAGGATAAAATTAATTAGAAAACTAAAAATTACCGCAGGGACATTCCTCCCCAGAATAACGATTCTAGGAAGTTAAACTGTGTAGCGGGTCAGACAAACCGCGGTTCATCCACTCCTTATGCGTTTTAATGAATTATTAAAACATGAGATGCAGCGGATGTCAGGCACCAGCTCGCAATGCATTTCTACCTTCCCGATTCACTCTCTTTGATGCAAGGACAAAGGGATTGGTACAAATCTCTGCTTCCATCGAGACTCCCTGCCGTCCCGCCTCAGTCCTTTCTGAACATGAGCAGTGGACCTTCGATTTGTCAGTACTCGTCTCCAACCAAATTTCTAGTCTGTAGCTCAAAAAAGGCATTTATGTTACCATTATGGGCCGCGCACATATGGATGTTTTCCATCCTTTTTTTAATGTGACAGATCACAAAACTCAGTTTGAATGTGTCACAGTTTTTGGTCCATGGA
Source organism: Mola mola (assembly GCA_001698575.1). Taxonomy (NCBI): domain Eukaryota; kingdom Metazoa; phylum Chordata; class Actinopteri; order Tetraodontiformes; family Molidae; genus Mola; species Mola mola. Next base: position 5,155,818 of record KV751326.1, read on the forward strand.
TTGGATCATTTTTCAATATTCACTGCAATATATTGTCCACAGAGTGTTTTATGTATTACTGGATATATGTTTATTTACCTCGGTTTTATATTTTTAACAGTGGAAGGCTGAGTAAAGTGTTTGTAAAGTAACAAAACTTTAACTTGAGTATAATTTTTTTTTTTTTTTTTTTTTTTTCACTTCTTT
>KV751326.1:5156015-5174201 GCA_001698575.1 Mola mola
CTTCTCGTAATAGCCAAGGAAAAATGATATTACCCGTGTGTCGAACGCTCCCGTTTGCCTCCAAGGCAAAGAAGGAGAATTGCAGAAACTAGAGCTAAAACTAGAGCTAGCAGACTTTCATTGGAAAGTACTCCTACGCTCCCGTCAAACTGCTCCTCTTCACCACTGGAACTTGAGAGGGTTCAAAACCAACATTCTTTCTACTACATCAGTAAACAACGAGACCGGTCTACTAAACAACCAGATATTTACTCTGCTTTTACCAAAGAACTGAACCAAAGTTTTATAGGTTCAATTGAGTAATCCGTGATGCCTAAAACTGAATCTAATTTAGAAGAGATGGGATTTTCAGACTATCAGGCTGACTGTTGCCAATACTTTCATAAACTGACAAAGTTGACAGTTCCTTCGCTCTCACAGGCAGACGGCTGAATAACTGCCATCAATGTGCATAACCGACAGGCAGGCCAGCAGTAAGAAAATCTCCTCCTCGCACTCTCCATCCCTCTGCTGTTCAGCCTTCACTCAATCTGTGCCGTTTTAAGCACTTTGGTCCCGTACTCAGCCCCCCGCTGAGCTCGGCAGCAGTAACAGTCTAATGAGGGATGAAGGAAAGAAACATCCCCAACTCATTTTTTATCTTTTAATTAGACAAAATCTGGGTCTAAACAGGAACATGGTCCGAGATATTAACCTCGACCAAGGCAGTTAACCCCCCAAAAAAAGATCTTTTAGCAAACACGAAATTTAAAAAAATTGGATAGAACACATAAAAAACAAAAGTTGATAAATATATGTGACAGCAAACGGTCTGAATTTAAAAAAAGCCCTAAAACATATACAACTTTACAATGTCACATATCCATATTTAAAAAGACCTCCATCAAAGAAGCACAAGCAACTTTCACAGTGACAACAGCAAAGGAGTTCTTAAACTCTCTGAAACATCTTTTTTTCACCTGACGTTTGTGTAAAAGAATGAACCAAATGTTAAAAGGGGGGGAAAAAAAAAAAGAGAAAGACCTTTGTGATCGTAGGTTGCATCTGGCTGTGATGGTTCACTCGATACCTGATCCGAGGTCAGATTAAAAGAACAAAGTCCGCGACTCAACGCTCACGGCTGAGGGAAACGAGAAGTGAGACTATTAGAACATTCTGTAATCTTCCTGCCATGACTTGTTCTACCTGGGACAAGTCTGAGTCTTCAACCTAAAGCTGCCACTTTCTGCACTTATTCAGCAGCTGAGGCTAAATCCACATCAATTGACCAGAGTGCACTGCTGCTAAAAGCAGTTGGGTATTGATTACAGGAAATGATTCTTCCCCTTTTCTCTCTCCTCCTCTGTATATCGAGTTCAGAGCCTTTTCTCTGGGTTGGAGTGTTAAAGAGATGGTGCCTGAGATATGAAGGAAAGGCTGGACGAATTCAAATCAAGCGTTAGATCTTACCGGGGCGTTGCACCTGAACAATTGAAGCTTATATTAAGCCATTTCTACATTTTGGCAACCTGAAAGCACCGGGCCCTTCTTTTGACTTCCTATGTCGGACCATAAATGAAAGCTGCACAGTTAATCCACCATGCAACAAGGTCGAAAATGGGAGCAACTTTTAAAAAGCTGCGAATACTAGTATGTGTTTGTCTTAAGTTTACATTACCTAAAATGTCCGATCTGGACTATACTGACTTGGATCTGTTCTGTTCACGTTCCAACACTACTTCCTACAAAATATGACATTAAACAGACAAGTGAGTTTTGTTAGGTTAGTCCAATTTGCAATTTGCATTTTATAGGTATATTCTCACACAGAAATGAAGCAGGTTTAACTGCAGTATTTGGAGTTGTTTAATGTTATTGTCATCTTATTTTGAAGAGAGGAAGGAAGCCATGGTTCCACACGCGATGTGCTTTGATGTTGATTTACTGAGTCAATATTTAAGCAGTGAAGGAAACGATCGAAACAGAGACAAGACATTTAGAAAGATAAAACGTTACATTTCTTTACACAATTGGACTAACTGAAAACATTACAACATCGATTATACCAGTAACTAAAGGTGATTTTCAATAGAACATTAAAATGAAAGTGTCCGCATTCGACGATACCATACCAGACTTTGATGCCCAATTAACTTGTCATTGGAGTTTGGGTCTGTCCATAACGATGTGGCTGAATAAGAAAAAACCCTTAGCATATTAGCCACCCTGTTGCTAACTGGTCTTTCACAGGTCAAACTAGCACAAACAGTGCTGGTGGGTGGGGCACAAAGCCTGTCAATCATGGATCCAGAATATTTCCATAAAGAGAGTAGCTGTGCTGTGTTTTTAAAACTTTGAAATGTGGGGATACCATGTTAAATACAATATTAGTCATAGCACAGTTTTTTTTTTGTACTTCAGAACATGTCTGGAGGGGAAATTTAATTAAATTTCAAGGCTCACTGTTTTCAACCACTACAAGCCTGCTTTCCCCCAGATTTTACACAAGAGTTTACAAATCTTCAAGAGAACTACCACACACAACAGGTCCACGGGGCATTTCGTGGCTCCAGAGGTTGCTGCGTAAAATCTGATAAATTGTGCTACCCCTCAGATTATGGATGAAGACTACACGTACTGAGGTACTGACTGCTAAAGCCGCCCTCCTCACCCCAGCTTGACACCAGCAGCTCAAGCCCACATCACAGCTCTGAACCATAACAGTAAACAGGGGAGGGAGCCAATGAGACATCATCCATCACCTACAGATTACCATTCTTAAGCCTTAAATCTGCTATTACAAACATCACACTCTTAAATTTGTGAAAACAGAAGTGAGTGTATTTGGATGAGTTGAGGGAAACATCCCGGCTGTATCTGACCGAGAACCCTTGAGGACACACCCACCATTGTGGGGACTTGCCAGTCACAGGAGAAACCAAACCCTGAAACATACTCTGCTTTAACATCCATTTTACGATTATTTACTAAATGAGCTCTACGTTGTATTGAGGAAGATTCGACAATGAAGTGATCGAGACCATAAATCAAGTGAGAAGTAGCATCATTTTTCATTCTTCCATACAGTCAGACCTCTTTTTGCAACCAATGGTGTCGCCTTCTGCTTGCCATTAATGAGAATTCAGGTTTAAGGCTTTTCAGACCCAGAAACTCGGTCCATTAAATATACTGTCTTTGACCAAAGTCACAAGCAAGGGAGTAAAAAAGCTCTATTTAATTTTACACATTCTTCAGTGGTAAATCTTGAGCGCTCAGATGAAAATATCAGCCAATATCAGCATATCACATGCACGTGAGTTTCTCTAAACAGTTAAACAGGCTGCTGTATAACTTGCCTCCACTATATGTCTTTTCAGCAACTGCATTTGGGGTATCAATGCAATCAATGTGAGGAATAAATTGTTCCTTTTGCCATCAACTACACTCAAAATGTTTTTGCAGCTGTGTGGTAAAAGACCCGTGTGCTTTTGACTCTCTAACTGAACTGATGCTGTATAAAACTAACGTTAGTACAGCTGGTGTTGGTCATAACTTCCTTTCTGGCTTCTGGAAAGGCAAAGAGTGGATTTATTCCAAAGCAACGTCTGATGGAATCAACAGTGTGGAATACAACTACACAAATTGTCTGTCATAAACATCAGAACATTCTGGAGAAAGGGCCCCTTCTGGTTGTGGAAGGAGAGAAAGGTGGTGACCTAGCAGCTGAACTCCATTCTGGATTTCAGATTTGTTTAAATCCAGAGCCACCAAGTCACCATCTCGGGTCACATGTGATCGATGAAACACTGACAGCCTGTCTGCTGTCTCACTTCCTGTGTTACATGCCTCACATATTTGTGATTTACATTGGCACTTGAGCTGTGAACACCTCATTTGTCCCCATGCGGGGAAGAGTTTCCCTAATTCGACCCGGCACCTGAACGCAATTTGGGCGGCCCAAACTGAGCCCCGCCGGGCCGCCACTCATCCTCGTGGTTATTACGGGAACCTAAAGCACCAGACTGGGCTTGATTAAAGCCAGAATTTACATAACTCTTTATATAAGCCACTTCCTTTTGGCTTTGCCCTCGCAGCCTGTTAGGTAACGCTGCCAAAAAAGAGCTCTGGACGGCGGGTTTGAGCGAGGCCACTGAACCCCGCGGATATGTCAGCTGTGCCCCGCTGGGCTCACGTCGGCCGCGGCCACGGCTCGTTCCGAGGGCTCGGTGTGAGGAGAAAACACAGACAAGAAGAGAGAAGCGGCTTGTTTCATAACACGGAAGGAGGCTGCAACAGCACTGCAGACGGGAGGAGGAGAGCGGAGGTGCACAAGTGCAGCACGCTCCTCTATTGTCTGGGAGCCTAATTGGCGCTCCGCACCAATAAAACGCAAACAGGAAGCGAGAAGTGAGGCGCGGAACCCGGCGGCGTGCGTCTCTCACCTTCACGGCCCAGTTTGAGCGGTTTCTCAGTCCCTCCAAGTGCGCAGCTGTTTGTTTGTGGAGTGGCAACGAGGCGGGAGCCCGGCTCGCCTCATTCATCAGTTTGTGGCTGGAGGAGGAGGAGGGTCGCTCGTGTTGGTCCCCGCGTGCGCTCCGCACAGAAAAAAAGCCTTTACGAAAGTTCCGGTAGTGCACGAGTATCCGCGCTGTTACTAAACGCCTCCAAAGCCGCGCACAAATAGACCCCAAAAAAAGAATAAATAAATAAATAAATAAAGCAGAAGACAAAGACTGCAAGCTGCGGGCACACGTGTCGTTTTTGTTTACCAAGATTTTCAAAGAATTGTTTTATTTATACATACATTCTCGGTCCTTGTCCCTGGTCAGGCTTTCCGGAAATCAATCAATTTTTAGTTGTATAGCTCAAAATCACAAATCACAAACCGTGCAGATTTGACTGCCTTTGTCCTGTAAACTTTAAAAAAGACCCCGAACAGGGAAGTAAGAAAAGTAAGAAAGCTCAGAGAGAAGCACAGAGGAGGTGCAGCAGATGAGAGTATGAACAATGTCGCTGCTACATGTTGAAGTATGTTAAGTCCAAGAGCGTGTGAAATCCATAAATCTGGGGTTAACAATGCGATGAAAATTGACAGAGAGCAAACAAAACAACCGAAGCAAACAAAGAAAAAAAGACACACGTCAGTGCACTCACTAATGCCACTGAAATCCATTTAAAGACACACATTGATGTCTAAATGGGCTCAGCTTTGGCTGCACATGATTTGTTGTCTCTCCTGACAAGTTTAACAAAACTAACAGGCCGGTGATATAAACCATACGCAGTCTGCACATGCAGACCTGAACGAGAGGATGAGGAGAATGATTAAAAGGACATTACCCAAATATCTTGAGCACTGTACGCTGTCTGAGCATGACGACTGTTCTTTCACCACTGTTGCTCCATGTGGACTTGGATAACTTGATCTGACAGAACAGGCCTGTCCTGTACAGGACAATCTACTTGTCAAACACAGATGTGCTTAATAATAAATGCATTGTGTGAAAGTGGACTAAGGCAAGAGTAGTGCACTTCCTTGCATAATCCAGATAATTACTCACAGCAGCTTTTTTTTAAAAAACTGCTTTTGTGAGGTGAATAATTTGCTTTTGCTCTCCCCCACTAGAATAAACGAGTGAAACATGATACGAGAAGGAAAGTCTTCAGTCATGAGTGCTCTCCTCTAACAAGATGACAGCAATATTTAGGGCTTATCTTTTCTGAATTTTATTGTGTACATGTATTTTAAACACCTTTCATTCTTTCTTTATTTCTGTGCTGGGCTGATGACTGGTATGACGCAACATTATTAAAGTTTATTTTAAAAAATAAAACCCAAAACTGGCTAACTCAGGCATATGGAGCAGTTTACTATATCCATTTGATGCTTGTAACCTAAAAGTATATATACCAGTGGTTTGGTAATCACTGCCTCTCAGTTCTTCTGGGTCTTGTGCACTGTGGGGGTGTTTTTCTCAGGATATGTCTCATTACCTAATTGAGATTGAAAGTGGAGCTGGAACTCATTAAATCCAGAAAAAGCTGAAAAACAAATTAGAATACTTACTCAAATAAGCATGGAAGCGATGTATGTCTGCTAGTATTTTCTTCTTCTACAATGACATTGTCTGTGATTCTTGTTTTACCTGTGAGGTGTACTTTACAACTGCTTCTTATGATACCTGCATGCCTTAAGACTAGGGATGTAGTTTATCATTTGTGCCAATTCCGGTGTATTTAAATGGATTCTTATTGCAGATAGTTATGCACTGTCCCGATTCAGCAAGTTTGAATTCATTCTGAGTATGTTATACATCCAACAGACACCCTGTAATGGATCAGACAGCAGGTGTACCGTCGCACACACAGTGTTGTTCTGTGCCGCACTTCACCTCATTCTTACAGCGCCTCCTGTTGGCGTAAAGGTCGCAGTGTTTGGTACTGGATTATGCAACTTCAGCAGTGGGGCGAGGCTGAGAAGGATCAGAAGTCTGTTTGTGATTTTACAGTTATTTATTTTATTTATTTATTTTATTACTGTTTGATGGAGTTAAAGAATCATAACTATTGATGGGACCAAATAGTGCAGTCGTGTATAAACACCCAGGAATCTTACAGCAGACTTTGGTTCAGTACTTGAATGTATTTATACTGTATATGTAGTTATATAAACTGCACTTAAAGCAATATCACCATCAGTATGATCCATGCTATATACAGTCCCAGTTGTCTTTGGTCATGTTTGTTTTAAAACAATAATGTCTGTGTGGAGACTTGAGTATTTGTACACAGTGGCTGACAGCGATGATGAGCTCTGGCTCGTGATCAGTCACTCGCCTCAGGTCGACCGTCTCCTGTGATTCAGTGACATTCAGAGTTAGTGAGTGAGGCTGGCGTCACACCACTTCATACTGGGGTCTGTAACTAGCATAATTATAAACATCATGTTGAAGTCCGGACCTAATGGATGTAGCCGTATTCTGAGTTTCCTCCCTGGAGATGCTTTGCCAGGTCTTTCCTACAGCTTCCTTCAGTTGCTGCTTGGTTGTTGGTCTTTCGAAAATGCTCAATTAGGTTCAGATCAAGTGACTGACTTGGCCATAGAAGCAGAAAGTATAGCCCTATACACCTCAGACTTCATCCCAATACTAACATCAGCAGTGCCATCACCAACAAATACCAGTCTCCCAGCTCTTCTGGCAGCCATTTGTCCATGCCACACTGCCTCCTCCATGTTTGACACATGATATGTTTCCTTGGATCATGAGCCGTTTCTTTCCTTCTCCAGACTTTTCTCTTCTTATCATTCTGATATCATTATTTTAGTTTCATGTGTCCAAAGAATCTGATGCCAGAACTGGGCCTCCTGTTCATGAGTATTACCAGTGGTTTACATCTTACTGTCCATCTTTATTGCAAACTTTAAAAAAGGACACCTCAGCCAAAGTGTTTGTGAGTTGTCTGGATGTTATAAATGGGTTTTTCTTCACTAAGGAAATGATTCTTTGATCATTGACTTTGGTTGTCCTTTGTGATCTTCCAGATTTTTTGTTGTTGCTGTCAGTTGTCTGTCTTTCTATTTAAGAATGTTGATTTGGTCACTCCTAATGTCTTAACTCTGCCACTGATAGATTTATTTTGTTTTTTTTCTGCCTAATGATGGCGTCCTTCACCTGCATCAACACCTCTTTAGATCTCATATGGATATTCCCTCTAAATAGCTACGAAACATAGGTTCAACACTTTAAATCAACTCCAGACCGTTAATATGTTTAGTTTGTCATGAAATAATGAGGGAATAGACTATTCAGTGAATTGTCCCATTTCTTTGGAGCCTCTTAAAATGGAGCACTTAGTGTAAAAGTGGATGTAATTCGTAAATGGTCATTGCAATGCTCTTTTGATACCTCTCAAATTGAAGCTGAAAGTCTACACCTCAATCCAATTTTGATCATCTATTCTTTTCACATTTTTGGTGTCCAGTGGCAAAATAACAAAAATTGTGTCACTTTCCAAATACTTGTGGACCTAACTGTGTCCCTCTGCACGTCTTTTGAGCAAAAATCTGGCTGTCTGTCTTGGCCTGGAATTTGTAATGTCTCTATGTAGAAGCTGTACAATGTGTTCCCGTAATTATCAGAGCTGCTGATAAACTGGCTGGAATGTGAAGATTTTCTGCTGCTTGTTTAAGAAACACAGTGATTATCATTATTTCAGAGCCCGGAAGCAACCGTCCATTTTGGTTTTGGCTCACACACACCAAAAGGCTGGACAAACTCAAAGCAACCGAGGCTCAACACTTTTTCGCTCTCATTCTGCTGTTTCTTTCAGTCCTCACATTTATTTATGGCGTTCTCCATCTCCTCCACTCTTCCCTTCCCGTCTCCACCGCTGATGCATTTCTTCCTCTCTGGTTTCTCCGTCACCATGACTCTGCAACTTTCTATTTATACGCTGTCCAAATAATATAAAAGCTGCCCCGCTGTTCCTTGTGGTTTATGTCTGTCTCGTCTCCTTGCTGATGTCCTCTGTATCTCTGAAACCAGGCAGTCAAAAGCAGCAGCAGAAAATAGAATGAACATCAGGATAGATGACATGAAGGTGTTTGTGCATGGGTTTGATTGATGTTTGGTATCAGGGGAGCGACAGCGGCTTGCTGCTAAGAAAATTGGAACAAGCTCTAAGGCCTGGCGATCACCCTGTTCTCTCATCCTCTCTCTCTCTCTCTCTCATAATCTCTTCCTGTCTCTAGTCAGTGTCAAGCAATCTCTCCTCACCCCCAACCGAAACGCAAAAACCCAATCCCACCCCTGTAAGCAGACATATACTGTAACACACAAGCATATAAACAAACGGAACCACAGAAGTGTTTAATTTTCTTGGGTGGCTTGAGCCAACATATAGTATATTTGGTTCTACTAAATCACTGCTTTATTTATCTAACTTTAACTTTGCTTGCTGTTCATGATTCACCGTCTGTCTTCATTCTAGCATTTTCCATAACTTCCTTGTGTCTTTTTCTTTGTTTTTATTTTTTGCCTTTTCCCCTTTTAGATTTTTTGCTTTCTGGTTTTGACCTACATGTGTCTCTTTACCTCGATCCCAATAAAATGTAACTGAACTGAACACATTTTTCCAACCTTCCTGCTGCTTTAACTTCTGTGTTTATAGGCTTACATCGATGTGTCACCAAACAAACAAACTAGTATTTGTTTTTTGATTTGCTTTGGGCGTAGAGGTAATAACTTTAAAACAAACAAACAAACAAACAAACAAAAAAAGGAGTACCATTAAATCTTAAAAACATGTGCTTGCAGGAATGGGGGGTTGAGATATTTTGCTGGGCATTCTGGCCTAAAGCTCTTTATACATGCAAATGCACACAGAAATGGTTGCCCTGCTCATTCATATCGTGCAAGAAAACCTCTCATGGTGTCAGTGTTTTAATGTTATGAAACAGCTCAAGATGGTGACTGCCTGAGTGGATCAGGCAGAGGCAGTGTCGCTTGCAATGACCTCATATGCACACAAGATGGAACCACCGACCATGAAAACTGACCTTGATCCTTTCTCCACCCAGTTTTAAGCCTGCAACGTGCTCGCAGCTCAGAGATGTTAGTATGTGCACAGAATCTGCCCAGTTTTTCGGCCCTCTGCTGACTATAGAGGAGACGCTCGGGCTGAGCGTGTGAGGTCTTGCAGGGTTTTGCTGCTGTGAAGCTGTCAGAGTGCTAGAGGACACTCTGGTTGACTTTTTGAACCAAAGGAATAGCCCACATTGCACAGCTTTGTGACATCAAAACAGGGATGTTAATAGAGTTCTGGAGGTCTAAAACATACACATAAATGGTCAGAAATGAAAAAAGTTTTAAAGTGTTCTATCCATCCTTTAAGCATCAAACCACTTTGTCACTAACAATCAGTTTCGTCGGAGAAATCAATGAGCATCACATATGTCGTAAAACCTACCTGTACAATTTGGCAAGGTGGTACCGGGAAGCACAAACATATCAAATAACATCTAAATGAGCTTTGCTTATTGGTAAAGTTGTGGAAAAATGTTGTGCTTTTTTCTGCAACAAAAATGATTCCACTCCACATTGAGCTTGAATTGTATCTTTTATTACCTCACCGTCATCCATTTTGTGTGTGTGTGTGTGTGTGTGTGTGTGTGTGTGTGTGTGTGTCTGCTGCAGCACAGAGGAAATCACATGTCAGCTGCCTTGCTCACTTATCAGCTCTGCCATATGTTGCTTTATGTAAAAACAGAGTCTTGTTGGGAGGCCTTCTGTTGAATCAAACACAAACAATGAACTGATAAGAGTGCAGTGCCGGCCACTGTTGCTTCAGCTTTAAGCTCAACATGACAAAAACAACTTGTGGATTTTGTTGCCGTCATTATTGCAAGATATGCAGCGAGGTATTTTTCCAGCTCCTCAGCTCTTCGGTTCTTCTCTTGCTTTCTTTTTCCGTTCTACTTGTCTCTTCCTCTTTCTGTATTCCTTCAAAGCCTCATTCTGTTAATTTATTGCCAGCCATCTGTTGTAGCTGCCAAGCATCTCACTCAAATAGGTTGACAAACAATGAAATAGGACGGTGTTATGGTCTGCAGCCTAACATGATACACTGTCAGTTCCTTGTGTGTCTGATATGCAGCACATCACATGAGAAAAACGTTAATGCTGCTGTAGTGGTGAACCGTTGCTCACCATTGTTATCTTACCTGAGGGAAAACTTCTGTTTGCCAGCACTATTTTATTGCATTATTTAGGAAGCTGTATGGGTAAACTTTGCAGTGCGGACCCAAGAGAGTTTGATGGCACGGTGGATAAAAGAATGAATCAATAAACTTTATTTATTTATTAGAATAAAACGCTTTGCGTTGTTGCTGTCATCATGACTTGCATTCATAATGTTTCATCATAGGGCCCAACAAAAGCAGTGAGAGTCCAATCTGACTCCGTTCACTCTGCTGCAGGATAAGATGCCCAAACAGTGCTGACAAGAACCAAATCTTTCCTGTCACTCACATTGCAGTAATTAACTCTGCATTCAGGGGGTTGAAAAAGGTGGGCAAACTCTTCTGTGAGGCACAGATAGCGCTAAGGATAGCGCTGTACAAATTCTATGGGGGTCAGAAAAATTCATTTTTTTCAAAATAAATTATTCATTCGTGTTGAAGTTTACATTCAGATGAGTTGAAAGGGCTGTTTGATTCTCACTGTCATGACTGCCACGGGCTAAAGCGACAGAGAAGAAAGAGAATTAATAAGAGGAGAAAGTGAAGTGAGAGCAGCCTATCCCTCTGTTGCCTGTGGTGTATTATTATTTATTATTGCAGTAAAAAATTGTATTACTCTCTCTGTATTTATGAAGCAGCCTCACAGATGGAATCATATTTCACGTTGCTCATATTTCTCCCCTCTTCTGAATGTTGGTGATTTGGAAGCTTTGATCAATTACTCCATGGATAGAGGAGGAGAAACCAGTTTGAGCCTTTTCTATTATTCCCTTACGTATTTAAACTTAATCTAGGACACAGACATTTTTAAACCTCCATTTAAAAATGCAGCATGCAGTCTGTGAAAGTGAATTTTTGGAATTAAACAATGATTTACTTGTAGCCCCTCATTTTAGTGAGAACGATAGAAAGCTGCGTGTAAGCAGTGAATTGATTTCACATGCACGAAAGGAAAGTCATGACCATGATGATATAATTCTGAATCATGAATCCATGACTTTCTAGCTTTTGTTTTCACATTTTTGTTACTTTGCAAACAAAGGATTTGAAACCAAGCAATCAATATGTGACTATAGATTTTCGACTCTAATTTTAGGGGTATCACAAGTGTATTGCATTGATTATTTACGAATGGCCTTCTTCACTTGCCCTGATATCTCCTTGGACTTCACATTGATGCGTCCAGTCAAACAGCTGCCAAATGCCAATTCAACACCTGAAATCACTCCAGAATTCATCCTGATATGTCAATCAGGAAATATCAGGATGAATTCTATGGAGTATAGGGCTATACTCTCTGCTTACATTCAGCCGAATGCTGCAAAAACAACAGGCAGGTGCTTCACAGTGCAGATAGATAATGAACCTAAACATATTGTGAAAGCAACCCAAGATTGTCTCAAGCCACAGAAATTGGATATTCTTCAGTGCCCAAGTCAATCACCTGATCTCAACCTAATAGAGCAGCTTTGAAAGACCTGCAAAAATGCAACAGTTAAAGGCAGCAGTAGTGAAGGCCTGACAAAGCATCTCAAGGGAGAAAACTCATTTGATGATATCCATGTGCCAGACTTCAGGCAGTAATGGTAACTTCAAAGATTTTTCATCACCGGTATTAAAACAATCCTGATAATTGTATATTATGTAAGATGGTCCAATTTTTTAGCCTCATAATATGGGGTGACGTCGTGAAAAAATAACTGTAACTGCCACCAAAAATTCTACTGTGTCAGTAGCATTCATATTAACGGCTAACATTACTACTCAAAAGGCTAACGGTAATGTAGACCGAGGACATCAAACGCCCAAAATTAAAAACTGGGTCAACATTGATGGCCAAACAGGGTTAACATTTATTGAATGACATAAGTTGACTGTGCTTTCTTTAGAGGCATTTTGGAAAATTATTCAATGAGTCATTTCCAGTGAGAAGGTTCTATCATAGCCAATCAAAAAAAGCCAGAAAACTATCATTTATTTCAAGAAAGCGTAAAATAATTCTGTTTTTCATTAATGACACCCTCAACCGAGATTGCAAAACTTAAAATGTGATGAAAATATTTTGAATCCGGTGAAAATGTGCAAATATTTCAGCCAAAATGTGTGCTACATGTCAATCAGCCAGTTATGATAGAAATGTATTATCTTGTGGGACGGATATTATTGTACTGTGGGTTGTTGAATTTGTCATGCATGCCATAGACTACAGATTCAAGTCAAAAGTCAAAAACAGTAGTTGTAAACAAGGCCAATACACGGCTAATGTTCATTTAAATAGCTGATGACTTTGACTACAACTATTGGTACAGACAATAGGTTTTTTTTTATTGAAAGACAATCACAGTAGCAAAATGACTGACAAAATCAATATCTGAATTAAGTTTCAAGGTCTCAGTATTGTGCATGCCAGGTCATGGTCACACTATCGTGACTTGCTGCGACGCTTGAATAGAGCTGAACCCTTGTGTATTAAACATGTTCACTGACTGGTTTGAAAGTTTTCAACGTTTTCTAATTAAATGAAAAGGAAAACCAATAACGCTTGCAAAATAGAATAAAGAATGTAAGGACAGGCCTGAAAAGCAGTTATCTCTACCACTCACCAGACCAACGATGAGGAAAAAAAAACCCTTTCCCACTGACAGATTCGCTTTAATCACTTTCACACACGGAAAAAAATGAAGACTATTTCTGTCTCTGCATTAATTTGGCGTCATTTCCTATTGGAGGCAGGAGAAAGGAATTCCTCATCTGACGCCTCTGTGATGGAGAGAGAAAAATCAGTTAGAGGAGGACTGAGATCGAGTACATGATTGACATGAACTGAGTTCAACCAGTCATCCTTAGACCGGAGCCTGCAGAGCAAATCACTGGTCTGAGAACAGACACAGAAATTCATTCCCATCCTGCTTTGCTGCTTCAACTGGAACCTGATCTGGGCTTGTCATCGAGATTGTTATCCTTACACTGTTTGCAGCGGTGCTAAAATGCTGCAGATTATGAAGTTGGATGTTTACATAATCTGTATAAACATCCGGGTTAACCAAGGACTACATTAACCAGACAGTTCTTGTTCTTTTTGTATGCCTTGGCCCAGTAATTTAAAATTGCTTTGTTTAACATGCTGTCAATCATCTTTGAAAACCAAGGCCTCACACATTGTTTCATGTTTGAATATCTTCCAGACAGTCACATTGGTCTTTTTTCGTTTTACTACACAGGAGGAATAAAAGAAGGGAATCCATGCTTTCTTGGGAGACAAACACTGAAACATTAAATTACTGTGTATGATATGCAGGAAAAAGGCCAAAACAGAGAAATTTAAGGAAATAAAAAGCAATTTCTTGGTTTGCCTGGGGAAACAAACAACAAGAATAGCTTCCTCTGTTGCTGCCTCAGGACCTGGGCAGTGAAAGTGCTGATTGGGGTCTATTCCACCTATCAGTCATTTAGTCAACGAATCACGGCTGACCAATTGGGCTTCCCTGCCTCAGTCTGTTGCTTGGAGTGAAGTGGAGCGCTGGCACATTGCTCATTTTAATCTCCTTAAGCATTCACCCCCATGGTAGCGTCAATGAGTCAGTCTGTCAGAGCCATCGATTCCGGCGTTGTGGCTTTTCCGAGCGGCCGGCACTCCCTGATGGAAGCAGGAGACCAGATCATAAACTGGGTGCTGGATTCCACAATTCATCATCCACTTCATGACAGCAGATTGAAAAGAGGCTCCTTGAACCTCGGCCATTACATCAGTAGAAATGACAAATGTTGGTGGAGATGTTATAGCTTCTCAGAGCCAGTTTCTTAGATTCTTTTGCTTTTTGTGGCCAGTCAGGACTCAGCAGTGGACATAAATAATCATGTGACTGAGGCCATTGACGAATCAGACTGAAGATGCTAATGAAATCATTCCTGTGGTTGTGTGATCTTTATATTAGGGTAAATTCTCTGGAAGCTTGTAATGTGTGTTTTAATTATCGCTGGATGTTTTGTGTTTTGGAGAACAGTTCACCATACAGTGCCTTGCAGAAGTATTAGCCCCCTTGAATTTTTCCACATTTTGTGGTCTAACCAACTGGAATTCAAATTGACTTTAATGGTACATTTACCATTTGATCAACATAAATTGAAAAATACATTTTATTGTGACACAAACAAATAGGACAACAAAGCAGTCATCTCTTGGATACGTAAGTATTCATCCCCTCCGAGTCATTACTTTGTAGAACCACCTTTCGCTGCAATTACAGCTGCAAGTCTTTTGGGGTATTTCTATACAAGCTTTGCACATCTAACGACTGAATTTTTTGCCCATTTTTTATTGCAAAATAAAAAATTACATCTGGCCTTTGACTGGGCCATTCTAACTCATTAATATGCTTTGATCTAAACCATTGTAGCTCTGGCTGCATGTTTAGGGTTGTTGTCCTGCTGGAAGGTGAACCTCCGCCCCAGTCTCGCAGACTGTAACAGCTTTTCTTCGAGGATTGCCTTGTATTTGGCTCCATCCATCTTCCCATGAACTCTGACCAGCTTCCCTCGCCCTGCTGAAGAAAAGCATCCTCATAGCATGATGCTGCCACCACCATCTTTCCGGGGTGGATGGAGTGCTTAGGGCGGTGTGCAGTGTTAGGTTTTCGCCACACGTAACCTTTTTGCATTAAGGCCAAAAAGTTCAATTGTGGTCTCATCTGACCAGAGCACCTTCTTCCACATGTTAGCTGCCTTTCGATTCATGGGAACCTGTGAGGCAACCAAGCACAAGGACTCTAAGGAAAATGTACTGTCAGTATAATGCATTGATGGCACCTGGACATCCCGAGGAGCAGAGGGAGAAGAGGAGAGAGGAGCTCAGTGTATCACCCGATGTCCCCTGGCAGCCTAAGACCGTAGGAGCATAACTAGGGGCTAGATGGGCCAGCCCTAATTATGAGCTGCAACAAAAAGGAAAGTTGAAGTGAATTCTTAAAGGAGGAGAGTGTGTCTGCCTCCCTCCCTCCCACCGGACAACTGATGAGAAGACTTGATATTTTGACAGCCCCAGACAATGTCAGCTGGAAATTATGAATGCGTGTGTAATTTAACACAGGGGTAGCATTAAACATTAGAGAGAATAGAAGAAGTGTGTCGACCTATGCGTATAGATTTCTCTCACTATGACCTTCAGGAGGATAAATATCCATGTTTAAATGTCCAAGGCACCACCCATAATGAGAGATCTCAACAGAGTGGGACTGACAAACTGCCCCAGACTTTTGACTCAAACAGGGCCCCTGCCAACTGTCAGCATGACTGGTTTTGTGATTTATGTCCTTTTAAATTGAAAATCTGCAGATGTTTTACAGATTTTATATGCACAGCAACCACAGCAGATCATCTGTCATCACGTTTGTGCCTTTTCCCCTTGTTGTTGCAGCAGAAGTCTTGTAATGTAATGTGAATAATATCGATACCAAATACTGTGTATTTTTTGATTTAATGAAGGCGTCCTGCTGGTTTTCAGAGCAGGGACAGTTCAGTACATTTACAGTTACAGACTGACAAATTTTGCCATTTAGCTTACATTTCCGGGTTCCCCAGGGGTCACTTTCCATTTGACCTGCTTCAAATGATGCATTGTTCCATTTAAGTTTCTCTTTAACTCTGTTATTTATTGGCATCAATCTTTAAGTTCTTCAGAATGGTGGTCTTTCCTTCAAACTTGTCTCAGCTCAACTTTTTCAGCAATGGTGTGTTTTGGAACAACCTACCCCTGATTAGATTTTGGTGGCAAAAGGTCAAGGGGTATGGTTACTGACAGGTCAAAAACCCATGTTTTTGGCTTGATTGAATTGACACAGAGAGGTCCAGCTGGTGTCATTTGGCACTGGCTACAGATGATACTTATGCATTTTATAGGCCAAAGGTTAAGGTCATTGACATTTTTTGGACATATCTCTAGAAGGAATTGACATAAAGAGGTCTGACTGTTGTCATTTTGTAAGCAAACCCAGCGTCCATCACATAGCCAGAATATGTGTCACCTGTTGTGCCACCATGTGGTGCCAATATTTGCCCTTTTTTTCGCACCAAATAACCTTGACCTAAAAATCACATGTAGGAATGCTCTAAACAAACACTAATAATGTGGGTAGAAAGCTGAAATATGAGCTCTCAGAAAAATACTAAATGACCCTGACAGGCATTTGTCACTGGGGAGCACATGTTGTATGGAATTTAGCTGCCTTGGCAGAGGTTTGCACTCTCTGAGTGTCACCCTCTAAATACTAATGTTTTGTTGTCTTTCAGTCCCAAGTTCTCTTTCTGAAAAATTAACCTTTCTGAACAACTGAAACTGTCCGAAAAATGAAACGTAATAGCACTATTTTTGAAATGAGAGAGCTAATGGATACTTTTAGCTCAATGTCTTTTGTAACGGGAGCACCAGCATCACTTTGTACTCCACACTGAGAGAAAGAGACCCACAGTGAACTTGCAGTACTGATGTTAGGTTCAGGCAGGGGGTCATGTGTCATGTTTGAGCCAAATGTTGAGCATTTCAGTTACTGTTGGCCAACAAAAAAGAAGAGGCCTCTGCTACAAATTTAGGGCTGTTTTTCACATTGGTTCCCCACTGGAGTTGTTTAAAGTGCAATGCTTCAGTGATGAACACAATTGCTGACAGGCTCAGACCAACTCAGGGCAGATCAGCCCGGCCAGAGGGGAAGAGTGAGCCGTGGGCTCTCAGTAGCTCCCCCACTGTTTGAGCTTAATTCATTATTAAATCACTCTAAATTGCCCGTAGGTGTGAATGTGAGTGTGGATGGTTGTTTGTCTCTATATGTCAGCCCTGCGATGAACTGACGACTTGTCCAGGGTGTACTCCGCCTTTGCCTGAAGATGCTGAGATAGGCTCCAATATGGGCTCCGTGTTACTGTCTTGTCCATGTCACTAATATATTGATGTTAACCTTTACTACAACAGCGGTATGTGCTGAAGTAGTCATTCCTTAATTGCTTTTGATCTCATTTTAAGGGCTTCTTCTTCTTCTTTTTCACGTATAGGCAAACACATGCTCTAAAAATATCATAGGTCAGTTGGATTTTACCTATTTACAGGGCAAAATTGAAATATGCAATATTACTGCTCACTGACCATTCATAAATATATCAAAGTCAGATGCACACCTAGAGTTTATTTATGTTTATAACGGAGATAATAAGATATCATACGCAGACTTTTGGTTTTTAAAGTGAAATTAAAGTGAACCAGCAAGAAATTGTTGTGAATAGAGTGCGTTACCCAGGCACTTTCTTTTTTTTTTTTTTATTTTGGACACGTGATGCACCGATGCAGTCGGTCCCGACGCCGCTGCGTGTCCCCGTCGCTCCTCTTGCCCATTTTCAAGTGAGAAATATGTCATGTGAACGTGGACGCACGTAAACGCGCACCTCCGTCTCTCTCTCTCTCTCTCTCCCTCTCTCTCTCT
>KV751326.1:5179442-5197333 GCA_001698575.1 Mola mola
GAAAGAGGAAGACAGAAAAGGAGAATGAGAGCTGAATCGAAGCTAGCAGACACGGATCGAGTGTAATCAGTGGGATGAAACCTGAAGGGATATAGGAAGGGGGAAGGGAGTGATGGGCTGGTGATAAATCAAAAGGTGTGTAAAACCTCCCCCAGCACTGCAAACATAAACACACCATATCAGATTTTAAACCCGGCGCAACGCGATTTACTAGTCTCATGCAGAACGTGACGTGAAATGATACGACAGCAAAAAGACTCACATCGGACTAAAGGTGTAATAAACCACATTCCTTAGCAGTTTCAGATTTCTGTTCCTCCATATAAATGTGTTTATTAGGCAATAATCTGAGTATTCCTGTCACCATAACCATGTTGTAGTTGTGTAGTTATTACCAATATTGTAGAAATGTAAAGAATTTTGTCAGTTTAGCCTGAAGTGCGCTCTTAGATGCCTCTGTGGTAGGTAAAATGAGAGAAAGTGCCCTCTGGAGGGCCTTTCCAATAGAACTTTTCACAGCCGACATCAACAACAAGCTGCACGCACCCTTTGAGAAGTTGCACACTCCCCCAGTTTTACAGACCAGTAAGCAGACTGAAAATGTTAAATTAGAATGTCTTGTTGCGGGCTGTCAGAATCGTGGATTCAAGTCCTACAGGATTTCGACAGGATCTCAACGGTTTAACATTTAACAAACGGTAAAACAGCTGCAGAAATCATATAACAATGTGATCAAGGTCACTACAGCAGCTAGCAAGCCAACAATACAAAATAACACTTACCTTGCCACGCAGATACAATTACAGTCGCTATTAATACGTTTCTTTTTGTAGAGACGCAACTAACAATTATTTTAATCATCAATTAATCTGCTGATTATTTTCATGATTAATCAACGAATCACTGGGTACATTTTTTAAAAATTTGTTAAAAATGCTCATTGCTTGTTTTCAAAGTTCAAAGGGACGTCTTCAAATTGCTTCTGTGCGCTAACCACCAGCTAAAAACCCAAAGACTGTTCATTTACTACTAGAAACGACAATGAAAGGCAGAGAATCCTGACATGAAGGAAGCTGGAACCAATTATTGTTTGATCATTTTTGCCTGAAACAAGACAAACAATTATTTCATTACCAAATAATTAATAGTTTCGATTAATCGTTACAGCTTTAGTTTTCAGGTCTGCTTATCATAACACTTGTCTTTGACTGGGAGGGATCTAAAATATAAAATATAATACTAAGATAAAATATAAAAATAATGTGCAGCATTTCACCCTCAAAATGACTTTTGTCAGCAAGCCGAGTCAGCCGCAATGTTGTTTACTTGTGAACGACAACAACAAAATTCTTCAGCAAAATAAGCACGTCACGTCAGCCCTGAGGAAACACGCAGGAAGCTGCAGAAGCAAAGCAGCTTCTGTGGCCATTGAGAGATCAAGAACACAACTGTGTGCGTGTTTAATCAAAGGTCAGCAGGTTGGGACTTAAATTAACGGGTCAGGTTTGATTTAGAGATCCTTACGGGTAACGGGCCGGTTCTGCTACTGAATTTGATGGGTTTAGGACCATGCAGCACACGGATCTGGAAGTCGGTTGCCAGTCAGTTTGTTGAATCAAGTTTGTTTCGATCTCAAGCCATTATAGTTGGCAACCTCAAGCAGAGTTAAAGAACAGGCAGCAGAGGTCTGGTAGGCCACAAATGATCCATGTGGTACAAAAAACAAATTCACTGCATCATGATGTTGTTTGATTGATAATTTGTTTCTCATGTTTCTCCTTTAACGCATTTTGGATGTGATGTATTTTATCTGTCTTCTGCTTACAGTGTAGACATTAAACAACAATTCTTCCCACTGTAGGCCATGGACATCAAGGGCTTTCAAATGTGAGGGGAAAAGGTGTCCATTGGGGAAGAAAACATACAGAGGGTGTACGGAATTAATTTGTAGTAAAGGAGCGAGAGAGAGGGATAAGAAAGGAGATTGTATAGAGCACATACAGCATTTACTGCACAATTACAAAACATACAAAATAAACAGAGAAATAGTGCAATGATTGAGAAGTGGCGAGAGAAAGAAAAGAGGAGGATGGAGAGTATTGGTATCCAGATGGCTGAAGGAAAAAGAGGAGAGAGACAGAGATGTACAGAGATGTAAGAGATGTACAGCACATACTGTATGGAGGACACCCCTCCCTTGCTGTGACATTGCATGTTCACTGACTCAGCTCACACTCATACTTACGGGCAGGCCAGACTGTGTGCACGTTTGGGGGAATTTTGTGTAAATATAAATGTGTGTGTCCAGTATTTTGTGTGTATGGTCGGGAACTGTGATGCACGTCTCAATGACCTGCGACCTTCCATTGCCTTCATACAGGCAGATCGAGCTGTGGGTCAGCGAGGGAGTCAGAGAGATTACTTGTGAATATGTGACTGGGCTGGAGAGACAAAACAAGTCTCTGAGCTCTGACACGCTAGCCACACGTGGTCTGACACCAGCGCAGACCGATTTTCCCTTCCCCGAGTGGCACTGTGGGTCTGTGTGACTTTGTTTTTTCACCTGTGTACATACATGCACCGTGCCACAACTGAGGCTTTTTGCTGATGGTCAAAGTGACACCAGATTTTTTCCACACATCAGCAGAGAAACAAACGCTGAGACAGTCCAGTTTCTGACGTGCTGAGGGGGCTGACTATGGGCTGTTCTCTAGCCATTTCTATTGGTGGTGGAGCGTGAGAATCCGATATTTTTCAAGGTTTGAACTGACAAGGCTATATAGTGCAATGTCACAGTGCATGGTGGACCCTTATTTAAACAGTTTTTACAATACTAACATATTCACATTCCGTCGGCCCTTCATAGGTCCAAACCCCAAGCTGCAGTCATTTTTCAGAAACCTTTTGAATACCTTTTAGTGCCCCATAAATGAAATGGGGCAAAGGATGAAAAGTCCTGGAATTCTCCTTTAAAGCTGAGTAGACTGAAGGAGTGACAGGTTGTCAGGCAGCAGCACGTCATGGGCTCAGACTCGAGGTCGACTTTATGACTCTTACCCTGAGAGGCAGTGATCTGATTCTTAGTCACCATCTTTATTCACTTGAAGGTTGAGTGACGGGCCCAAAGTGACCTCCAAACGTCAACTCCTTTGGAGTTGACGTTGGAGTTGTGCTCCTTTGGAGAGCGCAAACAAAAATGAGAGGGAGAGTGTTTCTGTCTGTGGGCGTGTTTATGTGTCAGCTCGAAAAGTGCGATTTCTAAGAATTATTGTGTGTTTGTGAATGTGTGAGAGAGTGGGCGAGCGGCAGACTGAGCCTGCCCGTATATTAACGCTCCCTGTTATCGGGAGGCCGTGTTCGCCCGAGCCTCCGAATACTAAATGTGTTTGGGTGGCTGCAATGGGAGATAAGATGGCAATAAGCAGAATATCACAGCCCAGTATTAGTTTTTGGCAAATAGGTGCTGTCGCCGGAGTTTATCGGTGCAACCGTGGAATAGATTGAACTGGGATGATACATTTATCTGAGCAGGACGAGGGGGGAAATCTGCGGAATCACAGGGAAGACACTGGTGGATAATGGATTATCTGTCCGATTATTTTAAAAGGAAGACGAAAAACAGACAGAAACAAAACAGCATGCGCAAGGTGAAAGTTTTGGAATTAGTCCCAGTGTCTGTAGACAGGGCACAAACTCCTGGTTGTCTGAACCATTGTATGTTTTTAAGGCCAATAATAATGGACCCAGCACATCTGTCTGTTCTGCACTGGGTGGAACTTTCCAAATTAATTCCACTTGAGGAATCAAACTCCATACTGTGTTTTCCCTACTCTCTTGCCTTCCACAGTCCTCCTTCCATTTGATGTTTCCAACTCAAACTTTTCAAACTTTTGATTGTGGACTGTGGCTTAAATATGAGCTTCAGGACTTCACAGTATTGAGAGACTAATTACAGAGGACAGTCCTGTTTGGAACAGACTAAATTCAGAGCATCCATGAAGTTAATTAATGTGCTTTTCCTTTTTTGGGGGGGGGGCTCTCATCACAAGGTGGGTTGGACCTTGCACAGCATCAGACTTAATAGGATGGTAAATCCCTGCAAATGAGGGATCAAAAGTCCAGATTATGGAGGCTTCCTGGTTTTGGCTGTCAGTCCCACAGTGCTGCGTCCTCTTCCAAGGCTCAGTGGGGATTTGTAACGAACACTAGTCTCGACAGCCATCACCTCATGTAGCTCAGCAAAAGCACAGCAGAATGCAGCACCGCCTGAATCACCTCAGCCAGTACTGCAGGTTTTCACGATGATGTCAGGGCGGGGTGCTCGGACCTTTTGATATATCAGCTCAGTGTCTACAATGGGGTCGAACAGATTTTTAAAAGACTTTGCCACTGTTCATCACCTGTGTAAGGCCAACCGGAATGACAAAAACTTACTGGTTTTTTTATGTAGAGAAGTAGTTCTTGTCTGGTACTGCATGACCCCTCTCAGGACATCTGCCTTTTTTACACAACAGAGAAAATCTCTACCGTATGCTGATCTCACTGATTAGCCCCTTCAAGGCCAGAAAAAGAGCGTTCAAAGCTTAATCATCATACATATTCCCTAATAAGCCCTCAGAACACATAATTAAGATCATATCTTGCCATCAGAGAGAACTGTTATTGGCTACAGCGGACATATTTTACATTTGATACTTTTGATGTGTCTCCAGTCAGATGTGAGGTTTGATCAGTCACATCTCTCCGTGATAATAAGTGCTTTTTTAAACTATTATTACATTTTGTTAATAAAAAAAGAATGTTCTCAGTAAGTGCTAATAGAAAATATTGAATATTTTCCTGTGTTGCCCCAACTTTTGAACGTATTGACTTGAAGTCACAAGATTTGTGTAAAATAGATATCTTAGCAAACGTTACTCTCATTTCTACTCAAGACGCGCATTGAAGAGTGCAGCTTGGTCCGAGGAGAGGCACCGAACACGGTATGATGGTATGAAGCTACATTCTTGCTTGACTGACGCTGTGCTTCATTGTGATGATGAAAGTTATCAGGGAAATCTTCGCCTCTGTCCGAGGTACAGAATACATCTACATGTGGACTGTGTTCACAAGCAGTTATTGTAAAACTTACATTCACTGTGCAGATGGAGTGCTGGTTTGCAGTGGGAATGTTTTATTTGTCATTTTTGGATGCGGTTTATAATTAAAACTTACATTTCGTCTTTTGAGGTCATTTTAGGTGACTGCAGGTTAAAAGGTCCCAAGAAATCCACTGTGGCTGAACGCTGGACATTCATTAATTGATCATCTCTCAGTGTTGAGCTCTGACCCAACTGACTGTGAACATCTGCAGGGTCATCAACCCAACTGCGCCGCTCCTCTGTGTCTGCCAGAAACAGCCGGACAGGGGACAATTAATAAGGCAGCTCTCGTTGAGACGCAGACAGAGGCTGAAATAAAGCAGTCTGCCCTGACATGTACCTCAGGTGCTCACTCTCTTGTATTTGCCACAGTGGACACGGCTGGCTTGGATTGAACAGGCTTAATCCATGTAAACCTGGCACAGGAAACAATAAGCCACTTATTAGAATACCTGTCCTAAAATGAATAATACAGTATGAGCTCATTTAGCTGTTTGCACAAGCAAAACAACAACGACTGTTCTGCAGTGAGCCGACACAGCGCTGTAAAGAGGAACTCTTCACAGATGTGGTTGTGGTTGTGGCTGTCGTGCAGGTCAGGTCACATGATTTCCAGACAACAGACTGTGTCTGAACCAGGAAACCTGGGCTCACACTCCAACATAATGATCCACGCATAAATATCAAAAACAAAACACGCACAAGTTGGATTTTCTACAAACGAGAACAATACTAATGCTAATGCCGTGCTGATCTATAATTTAAAGAGAGTATTATGCTGTTAATTATTTAGTTTTTCTTCAGTGATGCTGAATTTCAAATAACTAATTAGTAGGAATTTTTGGTATTTTAATGTATCATGATACATATCAATTCATATCCTGTGCATTGTGATTTTATGATATTATCACACCTGTCCTTTTCAAGTTCCCAATGAATGCTAAAGTTCACGTATACTGCCCGTTTCCTTAGACACAAGAATAAAATTGTATCTTAAAAACAGGTCCACTGCTCGGCACCATTTTACAAGTGCTATATTTCATGCTCACAAACATTTTATATGACTGGTTACACATTAGCTGAACCAACACATTCTCGCTGTGTGTGACGTGCAAACACACGATCAGTATGAAACGACACTCACACAAAAAAACCAACAACAACGCATTAGGATTTGCAAAAGATCAGTAACATTTGATATCACATTCGACACATTCATGTGTTTGAGAACCCTCCCCCATCCACACCCTCCACTCCTCTTAGTATAGTTTTTGAGCTGTAGCACCAATGATGACGCTTTTTTTCCTTTTCCTCTGTCTTACCTTCATTGCTCTGTAGGTCTGTAAACCCTAAAAGCTAAAATGGAGGGAATCTCCGCCTGTCCTTCCCTTCCACTTTCTCAACAGCTGCTCATCTGATCGGCTCTTGCTTTTGTGTTCCAGGACCTGCAGTATTGAACCTTGAGTAGTTTGGGTGAGCAGTTCTTGAGAACACTGGCCTGCAGAGCCAGAAAGCCCCTGCGCTTCAAGGTGCGTCTGTTACAGACCCAAATATTGAGATTTTATTATAGTGCATTTTGAAATTTCTAAAAGGTAAAATGTTCCACAGTTCAGTCAACATGCAGTAAAGTACACGTCACTAAATAACAGCAACAATGTGTTTTTAAAGCCAATAAACACAATCGTGCTTGTGTTTACCCATCAATGTAGCTTATCTCCTCTGTTTCAGACAAACCCCTGATGCTAAATCAGTGACTTTATGTGATTAAAGAAATGACAACAACACGTTGAGCGTAAAGAAGTTCCGTTTAGATGCATCTGCAGTTATTACAGCACTCCGTGTTGGCTGAGACCGAGCAGAGAGACAGTTTCCTCTGGATGCGGCAGTTTAATTTCACGCACCCTTCTGCTCCTGCAGTCATTTGGGCTCAGTGGGGGGTTTGGCACAGCGAAAGACACTCAAATAGGATGTTTTTTGTTATCAGCGTGAAATTAGGGGGTTGAGAGAAAAAATGGGATTTCTGAATTTAGGTCAGCGTGGTCGATGTGTTCCAAGGTTTGCGAGCAGTTATTCAGCCGCTTCAAAAGGAGCCGCAGCATCTGCCCCTCTTATCATGCCGACTCGTCTGATTTTACACATGAATCCTGTTACCAACCAATCCCGTTCGACAAAAACTCTCCGCTTTTTAGAAACCTTTTAAATTCTCTGCGGCAAGATAAAGACACAGTGTGCAACTTATATTTTTAACTTGCTTAGCAAGGTTCTCTTTGAGTTAAAAATATAAAGAAAGAGCTGGAGGAAGAGGGAGAGTAGTAGGAAAAAAAGGAGGATTTCAGAGAAACACTAGTATCAGCAGATGTAAAGTTCTTACTTTGTCAAAAAGAGGCTTTGGTGTCTGAGCTGAAGCAGTCCAGTACGTCTATAGCGTATTTCTCCCCCTAAAGCATAAAGTTTCTAGAAAAGGCAGGTCTTCAAAAAAGTGCTGCACATGTAAAATATATATATTTTTTAAGTGAAACAGTTGTGCCCAATCTGAGAGTAGTTTACAGCAATCAGAGGTTGATGGAGGACTATTAACAGAGCAACGCGTGACTCATTCAGTTTGTATGGTTTCCTTTTTTGCATGATGTACGGAATCGCTTAAAATGCTCGGAAGGACGTGAAACTCTCCGAATCACTCCGGTCGAATCACTAGATGAAAACCTGAGCCGCTGCATAAAAAAGTTCTGATTTCTCAAGACCAGAGTGGAAGTCATGGACTCCACTGCAGCAGTTGGGTAAGAAGCTGTCTAGTTTTAGGAGGGAGGGAGTAGTTCTGGTAAACCACATTTGGTCATATAGTTTATTTTGTTATCCCTCTGTCATATCTGTACTCTCATTTAACGCCACCTGACTTGTCACCTGTGTAGCAGTTTGTACATGCGGTCATGTGCCAGTTTGTCTTCACACCCTCGCATGTGTAATCTGCAATTCTGAAACTTGTTTGCTGGCTCTGTTTCCTATTTGCCGTCCTCGCTGAAAGCAAATTCTGGCCCATCAAACCTTTTGAACTGAGCTTTTGTGTCTGACTCGTGTGCAGTCTTGTAAAAACAGCCCAAAACTGTAAGTCACAAATGTCTTATATTATCTGTTATTAAATGTATTTGTGGCATTTGAAGTAATTTTCTGGCAATAAATACACTTAAAGTATGAATAAAAGTAAATGTACGTATATTTACACGTCTATACACTATAATGTAGGTCAGATGCTTCATCATGGCTGATTATTAGATAGTCAATATTTTTTGTTAATCAGGATCACTTTTTAATAAATCTGACTGCCGTTCAAAAAATATTTAATCAAATTTTTCACTGCTTTGGTTCTGATGAAGCTTGTAATCCACACAGAATCTAAGTAAAGTTATTCAATAAATAACAGAGTAACACATCAATATTTGGCTACAACATTTTTAATGAGGAGGAAGTAGTCACATTCTATGATGGGTCAGACGTTCGAGTCAGTCATCACGAGTTCAAGATGTTTTTGAACAACACGCACGCACAAAAACAACAGTAACGGGGACAAAAAAAATCAGCTGCAAAGTAAAGGCCATGATTCAAAACTAGTAAAAGTCACAAGTGACAAAACGTGTGGCGTGTTTGTGAAGTGAGCAGCTGTCTGTGAACCCTGCAGCTCTGCTACACTGCTGAGACGACACCTCCGTATCTTTCCGAAGCCTCGCGAGCAGTCAGCGCGCCTGCCCGTGATTGTATTTGACAGCCCTGTATGACAGATAATGAGGGGAAGAAAGGGAGGGAGAGAACCGTGTGGCTACATCCAGCAACACTCTACTGTTTAAACAAAAAGATTGTTTTAACTTTAAAAATACTGTTGAAAGTTAAAGTTCACTGAACTTAAAAACCCCCCCCCCAAAAAAACAAGTTGACATAATATAACAAAGAAAAGTTCAAAGTTCACTTGTCTTTTAAAGTTCAGGGAATTTTAAGACCAGGGGCTGATGTCTCACAGCACACGCTTTATTTTCACGCCTAATAATTTACTTCCTTGGTCTGTACCGGTCGCGAAAATGAGTTTTTTTCCAGCTGGTTCAGTCTGCGTTCACAAAGGCAAAACCTCAATGGATATAAATTGTGATTTAAAGTCACGTGGGCGGAAATTCCACTCAATTATTGGCTGGATCGTCAGGTAAAAAGGCAACTAGCCTCGGATTTTCTACTGTATGTCTGTATTTCATGGATTTTCAGGTTATTTTCATGTTGGTCCTGCTCTGGAGGGCA
Organism: Mola mola; assembly: GCA_001698575.1. Classification (NCBI taxonomy): domain Eukaryota; kingdom Metazoa; phylum Chordata; class Actinopteri; order Tetraodontiformes; family Molidae; genus Mola; species Mola mola. The sequence continues at coordinate 5,188,862 of KV751326.1, forward strand.
TATCAGCAGTCGGTGCTTACGCATGGACAGTCAGACAGCATCGATTACAATAATCTAATGCACACATGTGTTTTGTGAAAAATATTCAGGAATTTAGATTATTTTTGTATAAAAGGTGGCAAATGAAATGTATTATTGTTATTATTTACAGGAATTAGCTGTAAATGATCAGGGAAAGGCGTGTAAAGTGGTATGCTTCCTCTCAGTGTCAGTCTGGTTTGCACCAGGCACTCGTAAGTGCTTATGCGCCCCCCCTGCCCCCACTGTCCATCCTCACAGACTTTGAGGCGTGTCCCTGGTAAGTCCGTGAGGATTTCGGGCTGTCCCGCTGTCCCATTGTCAACTGATTGACAGCTCATTTCGCTTAGTCCACATATCTGCAGAGTCTCCCCAGGGGAATTAGCCACAGTTCAGAGTGTTGGCAGAGGGCATACCAAAAAGCAAAAGCAAAAAAAAAAAAAAAAAGTAAACAGTGTCTCATGGAAGGAAGAGGGACAACCAAAATCCATGTATGATATCAAAGGAATTGAAGTACACTCTATATCGTACGTTTAACTTATTTATCAAGCTTTTCCTGTCATTTATGCTTCATGATGCCTGTGCCATTGGGATTGGGCCAGTGTGTTAGGGGGAGTGCTCCAAAACAAAACAAAACAATTTTATGTTCACAATGCAAATTATGAGGCACAATTGTGCCCTCCCCACCCATGTTTTCCCCTCATGGTAAACAACTAGCTCGGACATATTGTGGCACAGCAGTTCAGTTGTCGCCCTGCCAAGGACGGGCCGTGTTTCCTCGCCGTCGCACAGCAACGTCATTACTCCGATCACGCCCGTATCGATTTTATTCTGCCTGTATTGAGAAGTGACAGGGTCCTCTGTGCGCTCGCTGAATTTCTCGACCTTCAGGCCTCTGCAGACCAATTAAGACCGAGGATCTCTTTGCAGACGCAATGGATGCATTAAACCCGTTGCACGATCAATGCTTCACTGATGCCCTTAACCACAGTGTTGGATTGCATGTGGATTTAGCTCACTGCTGTGAGATTCTTGGCTAGCAATGTCATAAAATCAAATCGGCATGAAATACTTCACGACTACAAGCTGAAGCTTAATGGCGTCATTGTCAACCTGGGATCAGATCTTCCCATCTGTTTCTGTCAAACAAGAACTCTTTTTTTTTTAAACTTAATCCACCAGCCTATTTTGACTATACTGCTGCCAGCTAGGCACCTAACGCCAGAAAAATAACTAGACTACTATAATGTTATGTACTTATTCTTAATGCTTCCTGCATTGAAATGACTCTGAAGTCTAAAGAAAAAAGGGTTTTATATTGGGTGCCAAAAAAAACATTTTTTTAATTGCAACAGCAATGGAAAACAAAAACTCTGTCTCTTATTACAAGTGCTAGTTATGTTCCGTGTCTAATTTGCAATAATGGTACTATTTATTTAGCAGGAAGCGCAGTGGTGTAATGTTCTGCGGACAAATTTACACTTACAGGGAGGAAGTCATGATACGACACAATGCAAAAAGACTTTAAAAAAGGAGATTCACAACGTTTCATACTCCACATCATTGACTTTTTAAGATCATTTGAGTGTTTTATTGCCTAAACAAAACCACCTCGTGTCAGACTCATCTCAGCTCATTGTCCCTCCGAACTGGCTCTGTCGTCTTGCATGATGGATGCGAATGGCCCTGTTGATCCAAACAATGAATCCTGTCTGATGACTCTTACAGCTTGTTGTCCCTGCGTTTTTAAAGACAGCTCATGTCCCTCTGAAATACGACCACCTGTAATCACATGACTGATGTCCACCCACCCGAGCCTGGCCCAGTTGCTATGGGAAGGCGTGGAAAGGTTCAAAGAAGTTAAATACGGCTTAACCTGAGATTATTTACACACATAATTATCAGATAATGGCTGATAATTTGGCAAAGGTTAAATGTGGGTGGCGCTATGATTTCCCTCCTGTCGGCTGGTGGCGGAACAACCAGGACAGATCTCCTCTTCTCTATGAAGTTGCCTGGAAGTACATGTGCATTTGGACACCATTGGAAGGTTTTTATTGTCGCAGGGAGCGTCGTCTCTCCTCTCCGCTCCTCTCTGAATCCTCACTATGTCAACATATTGGTTTTCCTCGCACCAAACAGGATCATAACAACCCAGGTATAAATATCAGAGACGTTATGCTTCAGGGTACAGCATGTTTTATTAAATTCAGTGCCTTATAATTCATTAGTTTTATAGGTCCTTTGAAAAAATATAGGCACTTCTCTTTCCGCTATCTTAAGATGAGTTATTATTTTGCTTAAGATTTAACTCGAGCAATGTTATTTATTTGTTTTTTCAATATTTTTAAAATCACAATTGGTACATACTAGCTCAGAAAAATAGCGTGGGTGTAGTGTTCTTATTGCTCCTTTAGACTCCAGAGCTGAAACTTGGGATAAACTGTGAAAAGCAGATATTTATCTGGTAGTGATGGGGCGAACTGAGCATTGTGGGAACTTGAATGTAACAGCATGAATATCAAGCGTGCGCGCAACTGTGTCCTTTAACCTGCACAAACGATGAAGTAGATTTCTGTCCAATTGTCCCGGGTTCCTGCTGCGTCAGTACTTACCCACCGTGATTTTTAACATCACATTTCAACATGTAATGTTTCACCTTCAAATTTACACACACACACGGCAAATAATAGAGTTTACAGACGTACTAAAGGCCCAGTCGCAGTACAGGTATATGAGTAAGAATGCTCTGACGATGGTGATTGCTGAAGACGTGATTTTGCTAACAGCACATTTTTGGATAAACTGTGCCAGGAAATAGAAAGTGTTGAGTAAGGTGGTCTCTATTTATAACCCTCCGTCCTATTTACCGCCCTTTTTGAGTCTGAGCAGCACAAATTAATCCTTTTATTACTCGCGCAGCATGAAATAGCCTGCTCCTGCTGCTGGGGCAAAACGATGGCTGGTTTGGGGGGAATAATATTTACAAGCGAGGAAGGAGGAGAGAATTAGACAGAGGGAAGAACTTATGACTGATACAAAGATAAACAAAACTGCATCTCCCAAAATGTTCGTATACCTTACAAATCATTATGACCAATAAGACTGAGGCTGTCAAAGTGTCATTAAGGGTTCGTTTGCCATAGAAACTTACAATTTGTTGAGCTTCTAAATTATTACATTCAAACAGACATTAATCATTGTTTTTTTTTTGTTTGTTTGTTTATGCTTAACTAGTTGAAAAGACGGATGAAAAATGTGATAACTCTTAATTTATCCAAGTTTTTGAAGCTTTCATTTCTTTCTTCAAGATGCAGATACATCAGGGCTTCAGTGCAAAGGGGTGAATTTCATAGCCAAAACAACTCTGGTCTACGGCTTATTGGATCCATTGATATCCATTCCAGTGACTTCTATTACTGTCATCATATCAAAATTTTAATTTGTGTAAAACTTTTCCTTTATGACCATTTATCTTGAAGCCCTGTTGTTTTTCAGCCCCAAAGAGCTGCTAGAATAGCTGCAAATGTAAAAATATCATCTTCATAGCGGACGCAAGGAGTCAGAAATCATATGTGAACTGAGCGTCTGTAATTCAGCGTATTCATTCAGCCCCTACAAAGAGCATGGAAATGAGAGAGCCTTATCTTTGTGTAAACACGAAGTACATTGTCATAATTGGCTGATCCAATAATATTTACAATCATTGGATCAAATCTCCTTAATGGAAAAAAAACAAAACAGTATTTTTTCTATTTCTTTTTTTTTAATTTTAAATGAACATTTAAGACTTCATGCGTAGCTTAGAGAACATTCTGCTATCCCTGTCAGTGCTGAAGAGAGAATTAGTACACACACAAACACAATTTGAAAGTGGTATGTAGGTGCGTCTGTGAATATGCGAGGGGGCATCTCTGGGGAGATCCAGATAAATGTTTTATAGAACTGGTAATGTGGGAATAATCCGACTTTTTGAATCAAACTTTTTTTTCACTCAGGCGCGTCTCTGATTTTGTGTGATCCTGTTTGCTCACTTACCCGCGAAAATAAAAAAAAGAGCTCTGTAACAATTTCCACAGAGAAATCCTAGAACACATTCTAGGATGTCCAGGACATTCCAGGATGGGTCAAATCTACTTGCAGTTATCTTGGAATGTTCTTATTAAACGTACTCAAGTAACTTTCACTGCCAGTTTTCTGGGTTTGTCAGTAAATTTTACTTATCGACGGACAGTCATTTTTACTTTAATTACCTCTGTATTTAATTACAAATTTCTTTTAACAACTTGGGTTCAAAGTTGTTATTTTTCTTGGTTTTCTTTATGCTAATTTGTCAAATATTTAAAGTAAAACAAGAAACAGAAAACACACACAACTAAGTTGAGAATAACTACGTAGTGGATCCCGACAGTTTGATTCTGCTTTTAATACCAGAATTTGGTCCAATAACATTTGAAAAGTCTTAACTGCACAAGTGAAGGTATAAAATGGAAGTTAGTTTTACCGGTGAAAGTCACTAGTGCACATCTGCATGAGCTGCACAATACCGAGGACGTGGGGACAGTTTGCTTATTTTGATTTTCATTTTTAAGTGTTTTGGCTCGCCAGCTTTAGCTAGTCACTTTGTAGAATGGTCAGTCCGACGTCCGGCTAGTTAGCTATTCGGCCAATCCGGTCACTAATCCAGCAAGGTTGACACTGAATCATCATTCATTTCGCCTATAAATTAACCAATGAGACATGAACAGCCAGTCATGATCAACCAAGTAGTGTACACTAAAATACTAAATCTGCAAATCAGGTTGGTGAGTTATGTGCTCGACTAGTTTAACAGTAAGTGAGATAATTAGGTAATAAGTTAGCCAGAGAGATATCATATTCTAATTTCTTTAGTAGCCTTTTCTTGTCTTGGCGATGTGATTGGTGCAGGAGAGTCATTGAGGCCCTGTGTGCGTGTCAAGGTTGCTGTCATTTTGTCAAACTCTGCGAAACAGCACATTTGCACATCTGGGATGGATTTAGCACAAAGAAGACCATGGATGCATGCCAGCGGAAGGAGGACAAACAAAAAAAAAGCATTCACAAACAATGGGCAAACAGTTTCATGATGCCAAGACAAACACACTGACACACGCAGTATTTAAATGAGACAGCGCAGGAGTTGCCATCTGTAGCTGCCATGTGAGGAGAATGCATCAGAAGGTTAGTAAGACATGTGCTAAAGACATAACTAGATGGAGAAGCGCATTAGACATCCGGCCGACGGTGTGCAGCGAAGGTGCACGTGTGTGTACCCCGAGCGTCAGGAAACACCTGAGTCCAGCAGAACACAGTCACCGCTCTAAGTGATGGGCTCCGGCCTCTCTGGCTGTAAATCAAACACCTGGTGTGATGGGCACGCACGGCATCGCAGTCAATTTGATTGACGTGACAAGGTTTATTGTAGCCCCGGCGGCACTGAAGGGATATTCTCTCAGTTCCATTCTCTTCTCTATTCTACTCCTAATTTAAGCTTAGAGAGTCGAGAGAGTCAAGAAGATTGTTTGGGGAAGGAGGGGTGGGCATCACTTTCACGCTTGAGAACAACATTTAGTCTTTAGCCTTATAGGATGTGTTTCCATTGAAATCCGGGTCAGTGTTTGTGGCTTTTACTCAGCACGCCGTGGAACTGTTACAGAGTCATTTCACGAAGGCTCTTACACTGTACGTACACATATGCCTGTTACAGTAGGGATGTAAATGTTGTCTCATGCTTGGACGTTTATGAATGTATATACTATACATGAGGGTATTAATGTAAATACTGATGTCTCCAGGTCTTCGTGTGCAGCAGTATTACAGTGAAGAGCTCATAGATTGCATAACAAAGATCTATCTACACTAAAAGCTTATGTACTGCATGAGTGAGGTGCAGAGTAACATGCCTTGCAGATTAATTGTACTTTTTGTCCTCTGAACTCCGGATGTAAATCAAATTGAATGAAATTAATATGGTGCCAGTTCACAACAAATGGTATCTCCCTCTGTTGGAATATCAATGCCATGAAAGAGAAGCTTTTGTTAAACTTTGAGGGAAAATGGTCTTAATGCTCTATCAAAGCCAAAATCATATATTATTATTATTTTTGGTGCATGTTTGTGTACCAAAAAGAATTTTTGCCCTGAATTATATGTCACATCTGGCTTATCGAAAACAAAACAGGAAAACAGACTTCGTGAACTCGTTGTTGTGATTTGGATGAAGTGGAAAGTGCCATTTTATTCTGTATTGTACTAAATGTGATGATTTAAAACCGATATTGTCCCAAGAAATTGCTCAACAATACTTTATTTTAGCGTTGAGGTGAACAAAAGCTGAAATGGCTATAACTTTGGTGTGTTAAAGCTTGCTTGCTTTGTCTGGAAAAGAAGACAAGACAGTTTGTCTGAACTTAGCTGCACTTTGACCCTCATTCATTCATTCTCTCTAATATCACATTCATGTAAAGTTCATCACTTTACATGAATACTGTCATCTGAATCTCCTTTGTCAGCAGACTTTGAGATACCGAAAAAGCCCCACGCTGTGACACATAGGTAACATTAAAAGCCGCTCACTTTGAGTACTCTTGAGTTTTATCAGCATATGTGCTTGAATTCATACTGCTGGCTAAATGTCAGAACCTCCCCTCGTGTTGCATTTAAAGACAAATTCCTGCAATAATGGTACTATTGATGTTGCATTCAAGCTTATCAGGTCTGATTTCATTTGGACACACCGTGACTGTATCACCACCTACTGTAGAAGAGGAGATTAAGTACATTGAAGCTCGAGTGTGTGGAACCGACGCAGCTGTTATGTAACCTCAGCTTAGGCAAAAAGTAATCAAATACCCAAATGAGATCACAGTATCACTGTAAAATGTAGTCATCTGCTTGTATTTTTATTTGGGGTCTTTTTTTGATTTCTAATGAAGAGTAAGATTGCCTTGATGTTGCATTCAAGCTTATCAGGTCTGATTTCATTTGGAAGGCCACTAACTACCATGAAAGTACAATTTACGGTACTTAATTACAGAAAGTACTTGCAGTAACACTGGTGTCATTTCTGCTCGAGTGAAGGGCCTGATTTGAATATTTTCACTTTAAACCTGTGAAATTGCTGGGTTTTGATAAAAAGTGTTAATTCTCGCAGCTTTGATTGACAACTCTTTTCTTCCTACCTGCGTTGAACACCTGAAAACACCCAGGGTGTTATAATACATGCACACTTACAGACAAAGGCCTGCTCATCACTTCTTTAAAAAGTGACACGCACGCGTGGGCACCAGTCCATATTTTCTTTGTTAACTTTTACTGCACCCACTTCTAAAATTCTAGTTTTCTATCGTGTTTTGCTCTTGAAAGGACCCAGTGCCCCTATGGGAATCAACAAAACTCGATTTATCATTGGAAAATATATGCAGCCATGTGCATGCATGCATTTAAACATGGATGCATGTCTGTGCCTCTGCTGTTAGACCTGGTGCCCATGGTAACAACCAGGGTGTGCTCTTGTTGTGTTCAACCACCTGCGAGAGGAGAAAAGAGCGTCAGCTCTCTGGCTACAGCAAACAGCGTTGATGTTGTAATTTGTACCCGATTCTGTAAGATGAACTTGACTTGCATGGCAAGTTATTAAACCAAAGCTCCTGGGAGTATTAGTGAAGAATTAAAAACATGAAGCGGTAGGAGAAGGAGAAGGAGCAGGACACGGTTCAGAAAGTGAAATGATGAGATGCACTTGTTCTGGTTCCTGCCTGAGCTGAAGAGGGACTCCACAGTGGGGAGGTCACTGAAGGTGAACAAAGAGAGAAGAGACTCACTCCATTAGCCAGAACAAGGTAGGAATTGAAGGAACGATATCTGAATGAGAGCTTAGCCACTGTAAATAGTTAAAAACCCAGAGACAAGCAATGGTTGCTAATGTTACAGGCTAGCAGCGAAGTTAACAACATGTGCATTGACTTTCCAAACCCAAAATGTAATATTGGCTTTTGGAAATAACAAAAAAAACAATATTACCTGCTATATTGGTTTCTAGTAATAACTAAAAGCCTATATGTGATGTACATGCGTGTTCCTTTGTATTCTCACCTAAAGTAAAAATTAGCACAGGAGACTTGCTAATGCTAATATTACATTGAAAATTCACTTAAATTACTTGCATTAATAAAAGTTTTGGTTAATCCAGTCGTGGTAAACAAAAGTCAGACTTCTTTTCTTTCTAAATGCATCCCACTTTGATTGTTTACTTCAGCCTTGTTTTTACCTGAGCGCGCTATCAGTAGCGATTTAGCAGTGCACTACCGTTGTCCTAATCGTGACACCATCGCCAAGGTGGTACTAAGCTATATCTGATTTGCGATCCTATATTTCATTGCCTGGACTAGTAGTGCAAAGCTAGCTATGAAATACATGAATATGAATACAAAC
>KV751326.1:5201778-5213314 GCA_001698575.1 Mola mola
GGACCTCAACATCCTCTCACATTGTAGGATTCAATAAATGATACCGTGCTGCTGCAGGACTATGGCAAAGTCATCAAGGGTTACCTATACTTGAGAGTTGTAGCTATATCGTTGTTTTTTTTTGTAAAAAAGATGGACGTACAGAAAGAGACGGAGATGTGTGGATATCACTTGAGCTGGTTTCAGCTGCAGTTTCAGAAAACTTGCTTGCTGTAGAGGTTGTCGATGTACTAAAATATACTGCTTAAATGATATTTCATAATTCTTTACACCCACTTCTTTTAAAAATGCTTAAGTCCTCCTGCAGAGTTTTGTACTGACTTGTTTCTCCTCTGTTCGTGTCTCTTGCCTGAGGGCTGTGCTGGAGTTATGTTGCCTGGGTAGGTGTGTGTGTTTTATTCCTGACTGTGTGAGAACATGTCAGATTGGACACACGTAGACATGTGTATGTCTATGTGTGTGTGTGTGTGTGTGTGTGTGTGTGCGCGCGTCGCCCTCCCACAGCCTGTTATGTTCCGCTTTAATTTGTTGATGCCTGTGGATGCTGGGAGGTATTTTCACTGCTTTCAGCAGCTTGCAGTGAAGGAATTTGTAATTATTTTGGTAGTTTTTAATGTTGTTCCTGCTCCTGTTTCTCCTGCATTGAGAAGTTTAATTGAATTTGTTGGAACACAGAGACAATCACCACGCTGAATTCTCCAGTTGTGCTCATTCATTTACTAATCCATTAAATAAAATCTTTTTTTTTTTTTTTTTTTTTTTTTTTAAAAAAAATAATGTCAGGATGGCCTCAGCCAATGTTGCACAGGCCTATTACATTCCCCTTCCCTACCCAGCATAACAAAGATAATAATTTCATTCAGCAATGGATTTCTTAAAATTAACACTTAACGCAAAATGTTTTGAAAGCAGTTTTCAGGTTGTACAGGATTCAAAATATCACATTCTGACTTGTTTCTGTGTATTGCTAATACACAATTGCTGTAATTTGGGTAGGGGTTCAGTAACAAGGACATCTTTTTAACATGTTCATGTGTTTCTAAGTATTACTTTTAATAACAGAAATAGTCCCCAGCTAAACAGTTTCGAAGTGTTGAGCGTTGCAGTGTCGTTAAAATCACCTTAATTTATTGGGGTAATACTAATCTTTCAAATGGTACTTTTATGGTCATTTTATAAAAATTCACCAGCAACAGGATAGTTGTCGTCCAATCTGATGATTTCCTTTATCTTTGTTCCTCTCTTTTAGGGGTCCGATGGGTCCAATGGGTAGCCCAAAGCCTGGCATGCAACAAGGAGCAATGGGAGGAATGGGAGGAATGGGAGGAGGTGGCATGGGAGGCATGGGAAGCATGGGAGGAATGGGAGGAGGAATGGGCGGAGGTGGAATAGGAGCAGGTATGGGTGCTGCTGGTGGTATAGGGTCCAGGGCTGGGGAGCCATACCGGCTGGCTACTCATGAGAGCCCAGTTTCCCCACGACATATGCAGTCGAGCCAGGGGTCAGGCATGGGGCAGGGAACCGGGCCTGGCCACGGGATGGGTCACGGTCCAGGCGGGCCCGGCATGGGAGGCCACGGAGGTCAAAGTCCTGGTCAACACGCCTCCCGTCGTAACCTCCAAGTCGACTTCAGCGGTTCGAGGACCGGCCCGTCTCATTCCGTGTCTCCCGACCGCGGCGTGACGCCCACCTCGCCCTACTCTGTGCCGCAGATTGCACCAATGCCGAGCAGCAAGCTGTGCCCAGTGTGTAACACCACGGAGCTGTCCAACCCGCCGGCGGTACCCAACTACAACACCTGCACCCAGTGTAAGGCCACCGTCTGTAACCAGTGCGGATTTAACCCCAACCCACACCTCACTGAGGTAGGTCAGCTTTGATGAGACGTGTGTGTGTGTGTGTGTGTGTGTGTGTGTGTGTGTGTGTGTCGACGTGCAGCATGGTTTCACGTTTCTCCTTATTGCAGCATCATTTTCCTCCTTCACGGAGGATTGTTGTAGTTCTCTGGTTCTATAAATGGAAAGGATGCTGATTTGTGTACTATGCTTTACTGTGCTTGATATTTAGTTAATTTAATCCTGCGTGTGGGCAGAAATCGCGGTTGATTCATGTTTCAGGCTTGGATAATAAACAGCAGGACTAAAATTTGAATCTGTGCACAAATCCAGAGGGCAGAAATGTTTTATCTTTGGAGAAATAGATACTTTTTTGTTCGTGATAGGAGCCAGTCAGAAAATTATGGAGGAACGGAGAGAGTTTCAGGCACTGGAAAATGCACTTAGATTCAAGTGAGATGAAGGAGTTATGCCTGAAAAGTAAAGAAAGAAATTCTAGTTTATTGTGAATATACAGTTATTCAGAGAAGAACAGAGGATGAAAGAGGAGGGAGGAGGTAAAGAGGTCCTTTTCATTGGGAAAACCTCTTCACATGCTTGCTTGACTTTAGTGAAAACCCAATGTCATCGACTGGTGGCAAATATAAAACATGTCATCCTCCCTGGGCGGACAGGAGAGACTGCAGATGGAGAGCATGACGCAGCAAGGTGCAGAAGCATGAGTCCACATCAGAACAGAGCCGTGCTGGCACCCACTCACTAGTTTACTACAATATTAACCTAAATAACATTATGTTCTGAAGACTTTGGCAAGTAAACAGTTTCTGATTACCTTCATTGAAATAAGGACATATTTTGGTGTAAGACATTAAGACATGCGAGTATGCCAACCTTAGTCACATTACGTGAGACATCTATAAATCTCAATTACACTAAATAATAACATTATTCATAGTATTGCCTTAACCAGAACATGGACTTTAATCGGAGCATTCTGTGCCTGTAACCGTAGTTACTGATTCCCACTGATGTCAGCTCCAGGGGTGTACCGTTGCCAGACACCGTGTAAACACTCTGTTGGATTAAACAAACGACTGTGGTTGCGTTATTGTGTCTCATTTTTTGTTTGCGTGTGTGGGGGAGAACGTTGGCAGCAGAATCATCCATGTGTACATGGTGCATCGCTCACCCTGACACTCCATGCTCACAAATTAGCATTGGCTTCTGAGCATTAGTAAATAAATTATACCATTATCATAACACTGATATCACTACTGGACTTTTTTGGCACTTACTTTTATTAGACATGTTGTGACAAGCTGATTAGCTGTAAAATTTGCATCCAAAACTTCTTTTTAAGAGCGATTTAAACCCTCACTTTCATTGTAAATACTGATGAAGCAGGTAACGCTTCAGAGGCTCTTCATTAAATGTGCACGCTTGATTTGGAAGAGTTGTGCCACCTAAACAATGTCCGATTGCCAGTCTCAGTTTTGTCTTTAAAATCCTGTCTTGTGGTTGTTTAACATTGACATCACAGCCCCGTTCGCATATACGTATCAACAGTTGAAAACTGTGACTATTAGCGTTGGGACTTCAGCTCAGCAAAATTTAGCTAGACACACAGAAAAAGTAACAAGATTTAGCTCAGGATAAGGAACACACAGGCTGTCAGGTAGCTCAACAAGTAGGGGTTTGTAGTGTGTAGCTGCAGCATATTGACCCCAGCAGAGTTTTTTTTTATATAGGTATGTTCCAATCCCACATTTTGTGCACTTTCAATTGTTTTATTGGATCCATGTGCACCTGGATCAATTGCACAACAATACCGTATGAACATGTATTTTTTTTTTTTTAAATGTAAATGGAAGACTTTTCGTTTTAATTTGGGCTGTTGTCGTTGAACGAAAAACTTAAAACAGCACGCCAAGAAAGTTTCATTGTTTGTGATAGTGTATTTACATGCTGCATTTAGAGTGAAGAAACACAGCACCGCAGGTTAATGATGATGCTTAATGCTCATGAAGTGGAATGAATAAGGAGTTGATAAGCCTCACCCCTCTTAAGGATTTGGACGGCACTTTAGATTAACACACACAAAATTACACTCACACACAGTCAAACACTATCACTGAGTGCAGACATGTACACACCCACACAGAGCACACATATACTTACCCTGACTTGGCTCAGGGTAATTCATGCAAGACATTATGATGTTAATTAAATGAAGGAACCCAGAGGGATTTTCTGTTGAGCAAAATGACCAAAGGAAAAAAAAAGAAAACAGCATTCCATCACATCTTTGTTAGTAAAAATAGAGGAGTGATCAGCATCTTGTACAGATTAATGCATAGGTCCTGTCTTTGTTTGAGTCACATGAATTATGGATTAGCCCCGTGTCTTAATAATATTCACTATGTTCTCCATTATTGCCCTGGCTAGTCAGTGTTCCCTCAATCCTGACATCCCAATAAACAATTACACTCTTCAGAGCTCTAGTCTCCGCTGCAGTTTACAGTGTTGAGGGGACATAGCCTGTCGATATGGGAGGTCACAGTATGTCATCTTCACATTTTTACTTCAGTGAATCTTCAATAACTGAAAAATAATAACAAAAAAAATATACATTTAATAAAATAATAAGCACACAACCAGACTGTCTGGAATTATTTTTTAAAAATAATTTTAAAAGGTTTTATTCAAAAGATGTAGAGTGTGAAACTGAAAAGTCATGTTCACAGCTGACAATATATATCATGGGAATGTTAATATCAAATGTTTTCTCGTAATCTTTTCATAATCGTAAGCAACTCCAGTGTCGCGTGGCAGCAGCATGCTATGGATTCTCTTTTAAACTGAACATTATCCATTATTATCACAGCTAATCAATGTACAGTGTGTCCTGGTAACCTAATAGGCAGCGTCAGCCTCTGTATCTGTGGTACTACGCCCCGGTTCCATTTGCATCTGATAACATTTAGCAGACTTAGCCAACCAAACCACAGAGATTATTTCAAATTAGCAGGTCAGACTTGTTTCATTATGACAGTTTAACGTGCGCAAAGCTGCATGCAGTCCCCTTCGCACCCTCCTTATGTTTAAATTAGGTAGACTTGATGGAAGGTAAATTACCTCACGAGGTTAATAAAACTAACAAAGTAAAATAAATAAAAAACAGAACATGAGCGATTTCGTCACTTAAAATGTTACCTTTAAAGTGCTGTCATTTCCCATTTTCATCCGTGTTGAGAGTGAAAAGCCCTGTTCTGTTTAGAAGTACAGATTCATGGTTCAACCGAGCCTAATTTATCATTATCAGTGTTTATGTTCTGTTATAGAAAATGCAGTGATAGAATCAGACTTGAAATTATAAATATCATTAATATACAACCATTAATTGTAACCAGATTGGATTGGATTGACTTTATTGTCAACCTTAGTGATTTGTTCTTGGAATCTCTAATACATTGAAATACAACGATGTCCCAGCAAATCTTATTCCCTACGGAGAAATAATGATTAACATTTGGATTATTGAACATTATTGCACCACCCAAGTGCTCATAAGAGCTTTGAACAGAAGTCGTTGATATAACAGATCGTGGAGAGTGACGTCCTGTTGAACAAATAGAAATAATAACAAAATTACAGTCCTAAAAATGGCTATAATACTGGACAGTTTACTCCTTGTAATAGAACAAATTTGATCAATCATAACTTTATCTTGATAAGACAACAACCACAAATTGTTCCTCTCTCATAATTCAAGTTTGTTGCCTCAAACAAGGAAGTGTACAGTGAGGCAGTTTATATAAAGTTCATGTTGGAATTATCTCACATACCTGAAAATGCAATACTGTACAGGAATTCACTTGACAACACAGCAAACACATCAAAATAACGTTTTGCAGAGGCTTTAAAGAAAGACCAAGCTCTAAACCACAAATCTCTGCTGGAGCTTCACTAGCCACTAAATGTATATTTTACCATAAGGAAAATTTTTAACCTACACAGTGACATAGAACGTGTTTTTCAGCCTTGGTAGTGGAAGTGTTAGTCTGCCAGGTGATTGGCATATTAATTTAGTGTGTGTACTTAAACATATCCACTCGTAGGTGCACAATAATACAAAATTGATACAAAAGTGTGATACATTTCGGATTTTTTTTTCTTTCAAAAGACGATGATAGATTCTCTCCTCTTGTTTATGAAGAATTTCTTTTTCTTGTTTCCGTGGTTACGGATCCTAAATATTTATTTAACCGTCGTTCAGCTGCTGAAGTAGCTGTAGGCCCACTGTTTTGAGAAAATTGACATTTTTCAGTCTGAGTTTCAATTATGGTCTTCGTTCTCGGCGTTGATGGCCCTTTAGTGTTGTAACCACCATATTTTCAAATTGTTTTTAGTTCAACGGTTCGTCTCTGAAGTGCATATTTATGCAAACTACTCAGTTTTCATTATCATTACAACGCACATAAGCAAGTTTAATTGAGCAGTTTGACAAAAAAAGGCTAGATTCTCTCTTAGAAATGCTATCTTTGAAATTACATGTGGCGTTTCCCTAATAATTAAACAGCATCTTTGAATGAAACATTTAATTTCATGTTTTTTTTTTCACCTTGAAGGATAAACCCTGGGTGTTGCAGCGCTTATGAATATAAATGAGGCATATTCAAACACCCACAGACCATGTATTTGCAACTCATTTATATGAGTTTTTCAATCTGAAAAAAGTACACCAAGGAAAAAACGAACTTTGCTGTGGCAGCTCACAGCTCAATATTGGCCATGAAAATGATGCGTGGAAGAGTTGCTGGCTGTCACCATTTCCAAATGTTCTGGAATCTAACAAACCATTTCGTTATTCAGCGAGGCTTTTTAAATGCTTTGTGCACTGCAGCTGTTCTACACCACCACCCACTCTATTGAGTCAAAAACTCACAGCTGGAAGTTGAACCAGCAACCCACTTTTACCAATGTGCAAGCTTCCCATCATATCTGAAGACTGAAATGATTTCAGTGGTTTGCATCAACATTAAAAGAAGGAACCGATGCTTGGCCTCAATAGGAATTAATACATATACAGAAGGATGTCCTTAAATACCACTGTAATGTGAACATTATACATGAACATAATAACTTTAAATGATACAGCACAGACAAACTACGGGTTTTTGAATGTTTTCACCTTCTGAGAATAGATTATCCAAAATATATCATTCTATAAATATAAACATTAACAGTCTGTGTTTGTGCAAAATCCTGCATTAATTATACTTTATATGCTTACAATTTTTTTTTCTTTTTTGAGCAAACAAACCCACAGAATAACACGCAGAAGTGTGAAACCCTGAACTGAATATGTTGATAAGTTTTTTTTTAAAGTCATTAGTGTGAGAAATCTAATGCATGTAATTTCATAGAGGCTTTTATCCAAAGTGCCTTGTGTGGGAGCCCAGTGGAGATGGAAAGTTTAACTCTTTCTGTATTATGACAGCAAACCAACAACACTTTAGGTCACTATTAATATTAAAGGTCATTTTAGCTGATGCTAGTTAGATATAATCAGCAGCATCAGTAGTGTTAACTCCACCCTATCAAACGCCAGAAATGCATCGCTGAAAAGGGTCTCTAACAAAAACCTCAACGTCAACCTTAGAGGTGTAACGAATGATAGTTTTATGGTAGATTAATTTGCAGATAATTTTATTGATTAATCGATTATCCATCTCATCTCTAAATTGTCAAAAAATATAATGGAAAATGTTCATCCCGTTTTTCCGGAGCGCAAAGTGATGTTTAGAATAGCTTCTTTACTCCAGTAAACAGTTAAAAACCCCAAAACCTTTCATTTACAGGTAGTAGTGATAAAGAAAAGCGGTAGATCCTGACATTTAAGAAAGTAGAACCAATAAGTGTTTATCAACTTGCTCAAAATAAGACAAATATTTTGTTATTTGTTTATTGTTTGTTATTTTTTAAATTTTTTTGACGATCAAAATACTCGATTAATTTCATTTCAGTCGCGTAACAGATTAATCAAACTTTAACCCACTCTTAGCTATTGCAATTTTTTTTTTTGCACTACAACGGCTGAGAATCTACATTTTTACTGAAGTATTTAACTTAACAATTCAACAGTTTACAGTATTTCATCACTGACTTACATTTAGTTTAAATAAGTAATTTTTTCACTCATAGAAGGCTGTTAATCTAAGCCGAAAATGGCAGAAGAATATGTGTAGTTGAGGTGAGGTAAACCAAATTTGATGCTTGACCCCAGAAATGTGCCCGTCAAGTGTATATTAGGCCAGAGAAATGTGTCTGAAGATGTCTGGAAGATTTACAGACAGACACCGATTTTCTAATGAACCTGACAAACAAAACAAACTTGTCACATGTTTTTTTTCACAAAAGCTATTTTTTAGAATTTTTTATTATTTTACTGCAACAAGCTTTAAAATACATTTCAATGTATCAGTGAGCATTGTGTCATAGCGGCCAGACGTAATGAAAATGTAAAAACAGACATTTGTATATATGGAAATGGAGATCTTCCATTTCCATATATACTGTATATGTCCGTCTGTCAATTGCAGGTAGTTTCTTTGCTTCACATGCAATTCTCTTCTCGTGCTTCGGGGGCTGATTACATCTTCCTGTCTGCAGATGAAAGCAGATGAACCACAGCTGCAAATTCTTTTTGATATATTATTCTCTATTTTCTTTACTGAGCGCCAATGAACAAATCAAACAAAGAAACAACATCAACTGTTTTTAAACACAGATCTGACTTTGGCTACCTGCATCCACCTCTCCACTGTGTCAGCTGTTTGTCATCCAAGCCGTTTGGCAGGACGTCTTCCTCCCTGTAGCCTGGTTGTTGTTCAAGAGCCTGCATACTAATTTTAGACTCAGCATGCATGTAGGGCTGCTGATAGAAGTGTGTGTGTGTGTGTACCCTTGTTTAATTGGTTCCCAGAGAAAACTGCAGATTGTTCTTTTCTATTCCCTCCTCACAAATCATAGCACCTGCTTGTCAAAGATTATTTCTGCGCGTGCATCTTAATCGCGTTCAATTGCCGATACGCACACACACACGCTATGTTATCCACTAAGTGTCTTACTAAAGATAGATTTAGAATACTCTCATTTAATTTTATTATTATCTAGTCATGTATTTGCCATGTGTTTACAGAATCTGCCACAAGGGCAGCAATAATCAAGAAGTCATACAGGGGTATAATTCTGGTATAATTCTAGAGCTATTTGATTTAAAAAAGCAAAATAAAGGGTTTTAGTGCACGTGAATGAATTGGAAATAGGCATTTTATTTGGTAGTCTGCTAACAACAACAACAACAAAAGAAAAAGAGAAAATGATAGCTTCTTGAAAGGAATGACTTTGGATTGCATTTGGATAGATTTACCTACAGTCAGGATTTCTGGATCCCTCCCTTGATCTTGAAAACATTTAGAGGCAGAGAAACGACGACGAGGTGAGGGGATGATGGAAGTAAGGAACCCCTCCATCGATCACCTTATCCACTGCAGCCCCTCCACCCCCGCCTCTCTCTAGCCAGCTGAGGAAGCGAGGCAGGTGTTCAGTATGCAACGCTGCCTTTTTCACAACCTGGCCTACAAATTGGTCCATGCCCTCCAGGATGGCATTTGATCAGACGCGGCTATTGATCTGCTCTCACACCTTTATGCTAAGGGTTTAGTTTGACACGACTTTGATCGAGGAAGCTGAAGTTAGTTTCTCCCCTGCAGTGGCAGATGTCACAGATCTCTGCCTAAACTCAGCCGTATTTTTTTTTTAGCTGTTTTTTAAATTAAATCATGCTGTAATTTTATGTGATAAGGCAGAGAAACCAAATAAAATAAATTGTCACTCATACACTTCGCACCTCAAGAAGTAAAAGTTCAACTTTTGTATCCATTCCCTCAGTCTTTGTTTTGTACTGTAACTTCTCAAACTAGATGTGAATGAGCAAGAATGAGAGTGAAAGAGAAAAGTTTTAACGACACTGACTGTAAGAGAACAAGGTTAAGAAGAAGGCAAAGGTAACACAAAGGTACAGATTATGGATAAAGACAGTTGGCCCATGTTATTACCTCTGCTGATGTCTGATATAAAACAACAGTCCAGCCCGTTTCAGTGAACTTACATACCTCATCGTGGATAATTAAACCTCGTGGCTGTAGGTCTCTAACTCGCACAAGGCCAAAGGCCACATTACAGTATCTCGTCACATATTTTTGGGCCCAGGCCTCATGCAAACACCTGTGAACACTGAAAGATATATTAAATGGAAATGAAAAAGGGAGAAAAACGTCACAAAATAGAACGATCTCAAGGTTGACATCCAGATTTTTTTTTTTCTGGAGCTATGAACCACATTCCACAGTCTATCTGTGGCCTGGCTCAGATGGAACAGACGATTGCGCTCCACACCACTTACTGTAGATTACACCATGACATCTGAGACAGTTGGTGAAGATCAGGCTGAAAGCTCTGAAAAAAGCTGCTGTGTTCAGACTGCTCTGTGTACTTCTGACCACAAACTGAATAAAGTTGCATGCGACAAATTCAATCATAGTTTACTATATCTAATTTGCCACTGATGCCTAGTGGACTGGGACACTCAGACCTATAATTTGTTGAGTTCTTGCGTTCATCTCAAATGTCGTGTGGCTCCAATTGTGGCAATCCGGCTGATGAGAACAATAATAGTATCGCTAATGACGCAGGTTACAGGAATGACACTTTGGTAATTACAACTTTCATTCCTGGCTGATGACATAATATATTTATCACCCTAATGGCAGTTTCCCCCCCCATAGAGGAATGAGACCCTCGGTAATGAGGCCGGAAAACAATGACGTTTTTCTCTGTAATGACTGACACCTCACTGACCTAAATGAGGGGATATATTTTCATCACTGCAGACAGAAGATAAGGATTATAATGCAGATGACACCTAGAACTGAGTTAGACATAGTGGCTGGTGTCAGCTAATCCGCTCCATTCTCTCTCACTTTCCTCTGTTGACTGAACAGCAGCCGCTGGCCATGACTTTATGTTTTAGAGCTTGGCCTCACACATACTCTACACAGGTGTGACAGTGCATTCTCCCTCCTCAGGATCGCTCTCTTTTCCTCCCTGATCCTCTTCACTGAAAGCTGATATTTCTACTTACCCTTTGCCTCCCCACCGTCCACTGATTATCGACAGACTGTAACTTACTGTAACGTGACTGACAATGTGATGTGGTCTCTGCTGGGCCAGAGGATGCTCAGAGTGCTCTGAAACTGACACTGTGGATAAAAGACCATTTCTGAGTGAATTTATGAATACGGGCGTTTATTTAATTCGCCACTCTATGACGCTGGCAGTTATTACGTGAGGTGGATGGGGGAAACGAGAGATGAGCTACAAGCCCGGCATTGTGTACATTTCCCAAAATGTAACATCTTCTCTTGGGCTGTTGCTTGATTTTTGATGCATTTAAACTATATTAAAGGCCATGCTTACTCTTTATATTGCAAAAAAAGCTATAAAGCGACTTGCCCCTATTAAAACATGTAACATATTTTTGTAAATCTGAGCAAGAACGCTCCCGACGTTACCCAAGCAGTGTCAATGTACCCCCCCAACCTTTATTTCTAACACTGACTGAAAGAACAAGGCAGAAT
>KV751326.1:5213860-5232280 GCA_001698575.1 Mola mola
ATTTTTGTATATATATATATATAAATACATGTCTTGTCATCAGCCAATCCATTCCCTCAGTCTTTGTTTTGTACTGTAACTTCTCAAACTAGATGTGAATGAGCAAGAATGAGAGTGAAAGAGAAAAGTTTTAACGACACTGACTGTAAGAGAACAAGGTTAAGAAGAAGGCAAAGGTAACACAAAGGTACAGATTATGGATAAAGACAGTTGGCCCATGTTATTACCTCTGCTGATGTCTGATATAAAACAACAGTCCAGCCCGTTTCAGTGAACTTACATACCTCATCGTGGATAATTAAACCTCGTGGCTGTAGGTCTCTAACTCGCACAAGGCCAAAGGCCACATTACAGTATCTCGTCACATATTTTTGGGCCCAGGCCTCATGCAAACACCTGTGAACACTGAAAGATATATTAAATGGAAATGAAAAAGGGAGAAAAACGTCACAAAATAGAACGATCTCAAGGTTGACATCCAGATTTTTTTTTTTCTGGAGCTATGAACCACATTCCACAGTCTATCTGTGGCCTGGCTCAGATGGAACAGACGATTGCGCTCCACACCACTTACTGTAGATTACACCATGACATCTGAGACAGTTGGTGAAGATCAGGCTGCTGCTGTGTTCAGACTGCTCTGTGTACTTCTGACCACAAACTGAATAAAGTTGCATGCGACAAATTCAATCATAGTTTACTATATCTAATTTGCCACTGATGCCTAGTGGACTGGGACACTCAGACCTATAATTTGTTGAGTTCTTGCGTTCATCTCAAATGTCGTGTGGCTCCAATTGTGGCAATCCGGCTGATGAGAACAATAATAGTATCGCTAATGACGCAGGTTACAGGAATGACACTTTGGTAATTACAACTTTCATTCCTGGCTGATGACATAATATATTTATCACCCTAATGGCAGTTTCCCCCCCCATAGAGGAATGAGACCCTCGGTAATGAGGCCGGAAAACAATGACGTTTTTCTCTGTAATGACTGACACCTCACTGACCTAAATGAGGGGATATATTTTCATCACTGCAGACAGAAGATAAGGATTATAATGCAGATGACACCTAGAACTGAGTTAGACATAGTGGCTGGTGTCAGCTAATCCGCTCCATTCTCTCTCACTTTCCTCTGTTGACTGAACAGCAGCCGCTGGCCATGACTTTATGTTTTAGAGCTTGGCCTCACACATACTCTACACAGGTGTGACAGTGCATTCTCCCTCCTCAGGATCGCTCTCTTTTCCTCCCTGATCCTCTTCACTGAAAGCTGATATTTCTACTTACCCTTTGCCTCCCCACCGTCCACTGATTATCGACAGACTGTAACTTACTGTAACGTGACTGACAATGTGATGTGGTCTCTGCTGGGCCAGAGGATGCTCAGAGTGCTCTGAAACTGACACTGTGGATAAAAGACCATTTCTGAGTGAATTTATGAATACGGGCGTTTATTTAATTCGCCACTCTATGACGCTGGCAGTTATTACGTGAGGTGGATGGGGGAAACGAGAGATGAGCTACAAGCCCGGCATTGTGTACATTTCCCAAAATGTAACATCTTCTCTTGGGCTGTTGCTTGATTTTTGATGCATTTAAACTATATTAAAGGCCATGCTTACTCTTTATATTGCAAAAAAAGCTATAAAGCGACTTGCCCCTATTAAAACATGTAACATATTTTTGTAAATCTGAGCAAGAACGCTCCCGACGTTACCCAAGCAGTGTCAATGTACCCCCCCAACCTTTATTTCTAACACTGACTGAAAGAACAAGGCAGAATGTGTGCATTTTTAATCATATAAAAAAGCCTTGCTCTGTGTGTTACAGACAGAAATGAAAGATTACTTAAAAAATAACCATGTAAATGAATTCAGAATAAATGAATTGGCTTGTTTCCCCCGCTTAAAACAAGGCAAACACACTATGCCAAAATGCCAAAAAAAAACCTCTTGCACACAATTTAGCTTCCTACCAATACCAGTAATACTAAAAAAGATGCAGAAACGTGAGCGTAGGTAAAATCATACAGCAAGAACAAAAAAGGGCCATCCTAAAGCATTTATACTACTCATTACCCGGGGTGTTGCTGCTGGAGAGAATTTAAAGTGATTGTCTAAATCCTGACATGCAGTTTTTTTTTTTATATATAATGGTGGAAAAATCACTTTCCAACTTTGTAGAAATGTGGGTGTTAAAAACATAAATTTAATGTTCTCCACACTAACTACAGAGCACAGACTTGTTTCTTTTTGTCCATTTGCCCGTCTCATAGTCACACACTTATCTTGCCTGATTTTGCCGTGTTAGGTCCACATCTCCTCCTTTATCCTCCCTTTTCTAGTGGTCTATCCCTTTTATGTGCCTCTCTGCTTTCTGTGTACCCTCACTTTCTCCATCTGCATCTCTCCCCACCGTCCCTCTCTCCTCTCTGTGGTAAAAGGAAGCAGCCTGTCATGCACGGCTCTCTGTGAGTGAGCGGCGAATCAAAAGCCCTGGTGTTTGCATAAACCTCCGCCAAGTAGCAGAAATCCTATTTGAAAACTTCAAGTTGCACTGACAGCTCACTGCACACATGCTTAAACTCACACATATAGAGGTCCGTACACTATTGAACAAATAGAGTTGGAAGGTTGAATTATGTGCGTACTCGGTAAATTCCCAAATGTGGCCACTGACCTACATTCTCTCACGCATATACTGTATGTACAGCATATGGCAGAATGCCTGTACAGCATGGCCATTTAGTGAGATTTGCTTTAAAAGACTAGGCTACAGACCACTGCAAACACAGAACTATGCCATTGTTCTGTCATGATAATAAGTAAAAAGATCGTTTTGAGCAGTTAAAAGAAATTCATTTTACAACAGAACACAAGTAACATTGGTTTCACCCAAAAGATGACTAATTCTGAAAAGGCCTCACAGTTTTTTATGCCTCTGTGGTGTCGACAGCCAGGGCCGGAGGTATTATGTTTTTGGGTTGATTGTCCGGGCCAGTGTTGTATTTAAAGAATACTTTTTTTAATGGGGCTGTGTTTTGTACTGCTACTTTGGTACATTGGTGCTGAGATGATTAGTTAATACAAGGCAGCTTCTTTCTATATGGCTATTAAGCTCAGCTTTGGGCACTTAACGGTGAATTTATCTGGCATTTTGTGTTATCGTAGTAATTCATAATATCTAAAGAAATGTCGCCCAAGAATTCATTCAATGACTATTGATCATCCCCCGTACAAAAAGGACTGTATTTTTGCTAAAACAGCTTAGATGGTCTCATCTCTCATTGTTTTTTTCCCCTGTTTTCATTTTCATTCATCCCATTAACAGACAGACAGACATTAAGAAACAGAATGTGCATCTGTTTGTGGACAACAGAGCTGTATTCAAACCAAACCTACTGGATGCAATTGGATGTGAACGTTTTCAGGATCTGCCATTGGTTGAGTTAATAGGCGGCTCTGTTATACCAGTTACTGAGAAAATGACAAATACATGCCACGATTTAAAACTGCAGACTTCAGAATATCTTTACCCTACTTATTAGGACTATTTTACTGTTACTACACTTCTGACTATGAGTGTCCCCGGCACTGAAGACAGCTCTAACGCTGTCTGTGTTATTGGCCTGGTCTTTCCAATTAGGTACACAGAGGCCCAATTGGTTATTTTTCAAAATCTCTGTTCCACTTGACAGCTTACACAGTTTTTACCTTCTTTACTCCTCGGCTTCACCCTGAGCTCTCGCTTTCACTATCCTGCTTTCACATATTTTTTTCCTTTAATTTCTTCTTGACACCCCTTTCTCCCTTGTGGCTGTTGCATTTTCACACCATGAACGGGGAACATGGCCGTTGCCTTGGAAACCACTTAATGCTAAACAGTCACTGTGTAAAGGATGTATGGTTTCTATGTGTGTATACTGAGAGGGCTTCTTTCTCTGTATTTCCATGTATTAACCTCTGTGGGCATGCTGGCAAATCAAGGCACAGACGTCCACTAAGAGGGGCTGTGATGTGTCAACACAATATTCCTTCGGCCTGTTTTATTCCAGGGTATTGTATATGAGTGACAGTAGTAATGGGTTTTTATCCTATTAAATATATAAAAAAGTTCATCAACAAATAGCCTAACTGAACTGTGGACATTAACAGACACAATTCATTTATTGTGTTGTAGGGGAGTTTAAAAGGAATCATGCTGCCTGATACGTTGTACAGTATGGTGTACGCCAAACCTGTAATGCTTTTGAAACAGAGATTTGCAGGTCTAGTTCTACAAACTTGCACCCAATCACACCCAGAAAGCTAAGTACTTCAAAAAACCTTGCGTCTGCAATTATCTTAAAATCAAACTTTGCCCGGATCCCTTAATTTAAGTCCTGCAACTTGGCCCATGGGCTGTGATAAAACACGTATGGCTTAGAGAGTGTCTCTCAGTTGTCTCAGCTTCCTCAGGAACAACGTGCGTATCTTGCAACTCACAAATGCTAACAGTTTTTTTTTGCCAGAAATTACAAGCAGCGAAGCCACTGACAACATTATTCTCAGTCTGGTCTTACAGACAGACAGCCGACTTGGCCTTCAACGATGTATTACCTACACTGTGGTATTCCTCACTGGCTATTTTTGCTTTTATGTCCTCCATTGTCATGTTGCTAGCAGTGTGCCGACATTGCATCCATGATTTTAAAATGTAATTGGGCATGTGAAGGAAAAACATGACCTGCAGTCAGTCCAGATATAAGAAGGGAGTGTAGGATCTATAAATTTATGTAGGTTCACTTTGGGAGAACTAACACCTGCATCAGGCATGTTTCTTTTTCACCACATTTGTGCTTAATCACTTGCATTCAGGATGGGCTGAAATTCTCACCACCATCTACCATCTAGAGATATTTTGGGAGGGATTCTATCTAGATGTTGAAGAGGTGTAAATGCAGTTTACCCCTCTTCTGTATGCAAGTTAAATGTGAGTTAGAAAGTCATTCTATGTATGTTTTTCATGAGCACCGCCATGGTTTGTCTCTTCTGTCCTTGAGATTCTCACAGATAAAGTGACATTAAAATCAAACAAGCCATTGTTCCCTACCTTTAAGAAAATGCAATAGCTATTTTTGTACACCCAATCAATTGCAGTAGCTGCTGAATTTATGTGATCCCTGGACGAAGGATGAGAAAGCATCAGTCAGTATGGATGAGGGAACGACATGAGTTCGACCACACCAACAAAACATCGCTCTTGTGATTCATACACACCCCATTCATGTGTACATGCTAATTTTGGAATGGCTACGTTGATAACAATAGATAACAGCTCACACCTCCTGCCATTTTAAGCAGCTATCCTCTGGGATTCGAGGGGGTCCATCCCTGATTTGCATGAAACCCGGAAAAATGTATTCCTGACAGAGATGTACTGTATATACACAACTGTCTGAAAACTAATGTGGATTTTGTCTGTATGTGACACAATTAAAATCACAAATGTAAATAAGGCCTTCAATTATAGAATAAAAACTGCGTTCTTTGCAAACAAGTTATAGCTATAATTAAGTTATAATTACACAAAGATTTGACCAAAAATCCACTCAAACCCCCTTTTTTTCTAACAGGGCTTTTTGATTTGAAACTGAACCTTATGGTAGATTAAGATGCTTTAGAGAGAACCATTTACCGAACTGCCTGGTGGAGAGAATGTTACAGCAAATGCCAATGTACCTGCCTGATGTGTTGTTGTGGAATACATTTGTCACTAATAGCAGATGTGGGTTTATGGGAAATGCGTTTGTTTATTTGTTCATGTCACAGTGAAGCAGAATGAACCCTCTATAAAGCCCAGCGGAAACAGCAACAGTGTGTGTGTGTGTGTGTGTGTGTGTGTGCCTGTTTTGCATCTCTAACCTGGCACTGGGTTAAAGCCGAGATCACTTGGCACAGGAAACTACCAGAGAGACAGAAATAGAGCAAGAGAACAAATCCAGACAATACAGCTATAGTGGGAGCTCAACTTGGGAGCCCTGCCTGACGTCCTGCGACCAAAAAGCCAAACTTTTTCAGCCAGCATTATTGTTAGTAATAAGGCAGTAAACAAATGTGATGTCTGCTATGTTATCTGAAAATAAACTGCATACAGTGTCGCAGAAGCTGTTATAGGTGAGATATATGATATTTCAACACAGCTTTGAAACTCAACTGAACTAAAGTATACTAAAATGTATCCTTTTGTAGACCGCAAGATAAATCCATGATGAATCCAACACTGGACGCCCTCTATAATTATTTATCCATTCACTGTGTTGAACACATGTTAGTCTCTCCATGTTGAGGCCTTGGCTGTGTCTCTCCACCAGACACAGGCTGGATTTTGGCAGGCATGCCATCGGTCTAACATTTGTTGATCCTAGAAATGTCAAACTGCCCCTTCTTCTTTATCTTCTTCTTCTTCTTCTTCTGCTTCTCTACTTCTCATCACCAGGTGTTATAGGTCATGTTCTATAAACCACCTAATACACATAAAGCTGTGTTATATTCTCCACAAATTCCATAATAAATAGCAAATTCCAAATGTGACACTATAAATGTTAAGTATATTCTATTTAAAGTGGTCTGATTAAAGGTTAGACCCTGCTATGTATTCAGGCTTTATGAAATTCTACCTGTGACAGTACTCGTCCCTATTGGACGTTTTACAATGAGCATGCACATGGCCATAGATGATGAAAGGCCGAAACAATGACAGACATCCCAGCGGGAAAAGTCACTCTTCCAGCTTTTATAACAACCGCATATATGACAAAGAGCCAGAAACAGATGACAACAAACAACAACAAACAACAAATTGATGTCCATGATCCTTGTCACAGGGCGGAGCTACAGAGCAGAAACAGGGAGGGGAGGGGAGCAAACGTATCAAATAGGCCCATAACTTTTTCTTTAAGTCAGAGTGTAAGAGGTGTAAGGGAAAACATCTTAAAAGAAGGACAGCTCTTCTGTCCAATTCCCCCTCATCCAGAGATGGATGAGGGGGAATTGGAAGAGACCTTTTTTCTCCTCTTTATTGTATCTCATTATCTCCCTATACTTGCTTTACTTGTCATCTATATGTCTCCTTATTACCCACTTCTTTTTTAACTATCTTTTTGTCTCCTGCCCTTTCTCTAACCTTATTTCTTCCTCTCCTTTTCCCCCTCTCTTTGCTTTTCTAATTTGTTCTCTAAGGTGAGCACCAGAGACAGGGCAGGAATGGGAGGTATCTATCTTCACATATAGGTGTGATCAGGTGTATTCCAAGGAAGCAGGGTCATAGGGAGGGGGAAGAAGGGGAGAAGACTGTAGGGACGAAGAATCTCTCCAAACATACATTAACCATGAGAACAGAGCAGCAGAGGTGCTCCAGCCAGCTAAAGAAAGAGAAGCTACAGGCAAGGAGCACACACCAGGGAAAACACACACACACACACACACACATGCATATTAAACACATCTGCATACCTGCAACAACACACCACACACTTAGAAAAATAAACATGCGTCCAGACACATGTTTACCTTAGTCGGCTCACGTACCCTTCAGCTCACATTGATGCATGTATGCGCACACATGTGCAGCACACCTGCAGCTGTAAGGTAGGAGTTGAAGCACAGGAATTTATTATGAGCTGCTTTAAATGATTAATGCCTATTGCTGACACTCACATTTTCTCACAGAGAGTGATACATACAGACCAACAGAAAGACCGGAAACAATGAAATGTAGAGAACAGATAAATGGGATAATTTCACATATCCTGAAGCCATTAAACTTAAAGCATATATAACTGTTTATCTTACAAAAACTTAATCAATATCATTTTAATGGTACACTAGTCTCGCTCATCTCTGCTCATTCTAGTGTACAAGTTGGAACTCTCACCACCCACTGATATTGGTGAAACTGGATCATATTATATGAAGAAAATTCTTTCTTTTTTTGAATGAATGACGTCTTCCAGCTACTTTGTCTCAGTCCTGTGTGATTTAGTTTCTTGAAAGTAATCTGTTACTGCTGACAAATGTAGCTCCAAGTTTCTGCTGTTTTCTGTGCCTGCAGCTGACGCAGTGATACTCCCAGTCAGCTCATTTCAAAGAGAGGTTTAGCTGCTAGTGTGTTACAGCCGAGTGTTACTGTTTCAACTTACCTCAAGTTTTCAGGACATAATATCGGTTTGACCTTGCAGATATTTGTTTGTTGTTAGCACTTTACAGACTTGTCAACAAATTATTTACAATATTCTCTCCAACGAAACCTGGAAATTGTGTTCATGACAGTGATAACAAACTGCACAATGTACTTATGCTTAAATTAGGTTTGGACAACACGAGAGTGAAAAGTGGCTATAAATCAATAACCTCTTGGTTGTTTACTGTAGAGTTTCTCAACACTGAATCATAGTTTTGGATGGATTTGAGTAATAACTCTTTGCTAGTGGCAAAATGTATTTACCTCATTTTGTTGACTAAACTGAAAAGAAAGCAATTTTGGACTGGTTTTGTACTTTGAACATCCCTTTTCTGACATTGCACTTGTCTCTGTTCAATAGCACTGTCTTGTGAAGCAGTGCGATAAAAAACACTCTACCTGTAAAAACGTACCTTTATAGTTTTGGTCTTTCCAGTAAAAAGTTTGTGTGCTTACAGAAAAAAAGTTGAATATGCCTACAGGGTGCAAAATGTGAAAATTTGGTTATGCTTTTATTGCTAATGTATTTGAAATAATTTAGCTAACTTTCCTCATATTTAGTTAATTTTGCTCACATCTGACACAAAAAAGTATCTAAAATATGTTGACTGTCATATAAATATGTAATTGTTGATATGTTGACAGATAACAACAAGATCTAAGTGTTGATATAAATGTTAAATCTAAACGTCATATGATAAATCTAAATTTTGAAAGTTAAATTTTCCATTTGGCACTCCATTCATACCTTGTCCTTTATGACCTCACCATATTTCTGCTACTGTTTCTGTCATTCTTACACGTAGGAAGGTTGTTCAATTCAAAAGACTAATTACTAATTGCCCTTCAAAACAAAAATCACAAATAATACAAAAATAAGGAAAAAAAAACATGGTTTGGGTTCTAATAACAACCATGTGGTTTAAATTAGGGAAGAATCAGGGTTGTAATTGAGGAGAAGAAAGTGAAGAATCCTGTTTTCTACAGCTGCTAGTGCGATTTTGTCATTCTAACATTTACATTTGCTATTTGGGTCTATTGCTGAAACAACTGATGCTGCTCGTCATTTCAGTTCACCACCTGTCCGCTGAGAGAGGTCGTTTATTCCCACATTCCCAGTCACTTCCTCTCCTTTCTCTGATATCTTACACACACGTCCGTGCCCAACCACACATTTTTGATCATCGCCCATCTCTGACTCAAATACCTGACTGTGCCACTGTGTCCACTTCTATCACTTCTATCTATTCATACCTCAAATAGGAGAAATATATGAGAGATAATAAGATAGGAGGAGAGAACGAGAGAGAGCGTGCTGGTTGATTGAGAAGGAGAGACTGGCTGCAGGAGGTTTTCGTCAAAGGTTGGCTTGGTGCTGTCCCTGCATGATAAGACTGTCGGAGGTGGAGGCGATACGACTCATTTGCACTCCTATACCTCTGCAAAACAGGTCTGTATAGCCCGGCTGACTTTGTGACTGGATCTAAGTCTTATCGGTCTCTCTCTAAAAGATGGCGTAAAGATGCCCTTTGGTGGCAGTGTCCTCAGCATCATAGGTACCTCATGGGGCTCAAGTCATCAAAGGAATCTAATCAGAATCAAAGCAGAAAATTAACTTGTTTAATCAGTTAAACTGTTAGCTATTCACTCAGGTCACCTGAGAAAAGTCAGAAAAACCAGTGTGTCTAATTTTCCACATTTCTTTAAGTCTTTAAGTCAGAAAATATCTGTTCACCGGCTATATAGATAATTAGTTGTTCAGTTTGATCACATTAAAAGCATGTAAACATAACCAGGCACTTTGGTCTGTTTAGATGGGTCTGTTCCCCTGCTGGTGCTTGTCAGCCTGTCAGCTGCTGTCAATCAAACACAGGGCTGTCTGAGATGAAAGGAAGCGTTCCTGATATTTCCCTAAAACTATTTTTTTTTTTTTTACCATTTTAAAAGATAAAAATCTAAATTTTGACATTATTGACGTGTCCATATAATGTTTTTGAATGTATTGTGACACACATTGGACAGCCCCAAACCTAAGAAACCAATCATGACCATTTGCTGCAGTGGGCTTGACGTTGTAGAGGCACTACAATTGAATACTTACAACTGTGATTCATCAACTTGTACGCAGACTTGAACAAGTCTTCCTCTTCCTCTTGGAAATCCATGTCTGGTTCAAATTTGTGCAGTGTATAGTAGACTAGTTTAAAAGTCAAAAGATGATAGAGCAGGTACCCCGGCTTGCTCCGGCGTGCTCCAGTTGCAGGTGAGAGGCAGAGCAGTGAGCAAAGACAGGGTGGGACTAAACAAGCCATTATTAGGTCCCCATAACCTACATTAGGTGAGGCATCGGTACAGAATTACATCCAAGCTACCAAGAGATTTTTCTACTGAAAAAAATCCAAATAGGTAATTTTATGAAACAGAAATGAGTATAGTGAGTATAAATATAAGAGCTTCATCAATGGCTGGAGCAGAATTTTTACAATAAAAAACTATAAATACATAGAACACAAAAAGTGTTGGAAGCAAAAAAGTATGTTACCTTTTGTACATTTGTTGCTTGATTTCAACATTTTTTATAAAACATTGTTAAGACGTTTCCTATCAGTCTCCCCCAAAGTGAAGCTTTAGTTATGTCTGAGGTAATTGGACACTTGATTATGGAAAATCATAATTAAAGAAATTGGGGCGCATTTCCATTTAACAACACATTTTTCACCCCAACATTTTCTCTGCACTACAAGGTTACAGTGTTGGCCAGATATTATATGTAGTAGGTGGAAATTCTCTCAGACAAAGAAAATTTGTGAGATTCGAAGTCCATTAATTGATTGACCTCATTTAAATAGTCCCTCAAAGCTCCTAATGTGTTCTCTTTCCTGTCTTTATTCCTCCTGTGAAAAAATGCTTTTTGCAGCTTAGTGAAGTGGATACAGCTGTGTGTTTCAGATTTACCATCTGCCAGTTCAGGCAGATTCCTTGATCGTCCAAAATAAAATGTTGCTCGAGGCACATCTCATGAGGTAAAGACTATGGATTACTGGACCCGTTTCCACTTTTAACCTTTTTTTTTTCTTTTTTCTTTGTTAGCCAGTATCTGGCTCATGAGTGTTGGGGAACACAGTTTATATAAACAAGGGACTAATGACAAATGAGACACAAGGTGGGAAACGCTTAACAGGAAGATGCGGATAAGACCAAGACGCTGCCAAAATTAAACAGGAAAGAGGAAAGCTAACTAGACAAAGACACAACTGACTAACAGATCCTGACAAGTTTCTCACTATCCTTCCCTCCATTTTCCAAGCACTTGGCGAGTTCTTAAATTTTCCCATCCATTGCACCGCTCTAACTCATGTTGTTGTTTATCTTTGTGAGTCAAATCTAGTATTGATCCAACTGCACAGGATTAAATCCAGGCCTTCAATCACAAGTTGCACACACACACATGCACACACACACTCTTTATCTCATCTCTGTGTGTGTTTGTCCATACAATTGCCCATTTACACACAGGCACACACACACACACAAATACATGTTTTTCCATATAAAGTACAGAGGCTCTGGTCATATTAGTTTGGGCTCAAAGTGCTGAGACAGATTTTAATTAAAAAACATGCTTTAGAGGGTGATAGTGGTCAATACAATCGACCAGTTCTTCACTAAAGGGGTGCAGTGGATGAATGGAGATGGAGTGTGTGTGGGTATAGATGACAGTGAAGGTGGCCAGGGTTGTGCATGAACCTATGAGACACAGAGTGTGTAGTGAGATGGCATGACAAGAACTGGATTTATGACAATAGAACTTTCTCCCGGCCAGCAGCTTGCTGATAGTAATCATGCTGAGAATGACCATTGTGTGTGTGTGTGTGTGTGTGTGTGAGTGGGTGTGAGTGTGTGTAGAATCCTCCATCAGAACAAAGCCGAGAATGAACCGTCAGCTGCAATGTTATTAAGTCTTGAATGAAGGAGGGTACTTTCTCCGGGACTTTAGATGTTTCATTTCAAGGTTCTGTCCCTATGTTCTATTGAAATGCATAAATGGGGACAAAACTGAAGTCATTGTGCTGGGCCCCAAACACATTAGAGACTCATTATGCAGCAACATAGTTAATCTGGATGGCATTGCCTTGGCCTCCAGCACCACTGTCAGAAACCTGGGTGTTATCTTTGACCAGGAGCTGTCTTTTAAATCACATGTTAAACAGATTTCAAGGACCGCCTTCTTTCACCTCCGTAACATTGCTAAAATCCGGCACATCCTGTCTCAACAAGATGCAGAAAAACTAGTTCATGCGTTTGTTTCTTCCAGGCTGGACTACTGTAATTCTTTATTTTCAGGTTGCCCTAACAAAATTTTAAAAACTCTTCAGTTAATCCAAAATGCAGCAGCGTGTGTACTGACTAGAACTAATATCAGAGACCATATTTCCCCCGTACTGGCTTCTCTGCACTGGCTCCCAGTTAAATTCAGAATAGAATTTAAAGTCCTTGTTCTCACCTACAAAGCTATTCATGGTCAGTCACCATCTTATCTTGAACAGCTCATAGTACCCTATCGCCCATCCAGAACCTTACGCTCCCAGGATGCAGGGTTATTGGTGATCCCAAGAATTTCCAAAAGTAGAATGGGAGGCAGAGCTTTCAGCTATCAAGCTCCTCTCCTGTGGAACTATCTTCCAGTCTTGGTACGGGAGGCAGACACACTCTCTGATTTTAAGAGTAGGCTTAAAACCTTCCTTTTTGATAAAGCTTATAGTTAAGGCTGGCCTATCTAGCCCTTAGTTATGCTGCTATAGGCTTAGGTTGCTGGGGGAACACTCCATGATTCACTGAGCTTTCTTCTCTCCCCCCTCTGACTCCGACTCCTTCTCTGCTCCTGTAAATGTCCATATCCTTACACTAACTTTACTTCTTCCCCGGAGTCGTTGTGCTTTACCATCCTGCAGGTTTTTCTAGGTCGCGGTGGGAGGTGCTGCTGTGGTCCTGCCTGATGCCCCCTGGCCACATTAGGAAAGGAGATCCTGTGACTTGGATCCTGTGACTTGGATCCTAGGCTGGATTTCCAAGTGCAAATCGGGACCCACAGATCACAATGGCTTCTGGATCAATAGACTACACCTGCTTCTGGACCACTACACTTCACATATCCCTGGATTTACAGATTCTACATACTCTTGGACTCAGCAACACCCAGATCTTCCTACATGGAGTACAATGACTCCTGGACCAACAGAGTCCACCTGCGTCTGGATCACTAGACTTTCCATACATCCGGACTCATAGAATCCACAGACTCTGGGACTCATGGACGTTTTATGCATTCTAAATGAACTGTTGTTATCATGTTTTTGTGTTCTGTACAAGTGACATTTATTGCACGTCTGTCCGTCCTAGGAAGAAGGATCCCTCCTCTGTGGCTCTTCCTGAGGTTTCTTATTTTCCCTGTTTAGGGTTTTTTAAGTTTTTTCTCACCCGGTTCGAGGGTCTAAGGGCAGAGGATGTCACATCTGTACAGTTTGTCAAAGCCCAGTGAGATAATGTGTAAATTGTGATTTCGGGCTATACAAATAAAATTTGATTTGATTTGATTTGATAAATATAGCCTACAGGTTAGTGCTTTAATCAAACTCTTCCAAATTTACTGCCGTTTACTTCTCATTAAAACTAAGGAGGGTCAATAACTGCACTGAACATTAGTCCTGACAGCCTATTGATTATTATTTTTGGTTTGATCTATTATTACTCTCCTCCAATTTAGGAATATAAATATTGCCGAATCATTATGAGAGAGACTCACTGTAAGAGAAGTCACAGGAAGTGGAATCAGCTGTGATTCCACTTCCTGTTCCTCACAATATCTCTCTTACGTTACATATGTATCATATCAGCAGATTTAGCCGGATGCCTAAATGTTTGTAATCAATATATAGTATTTATTATTTTGACTTAACAGCCGGTTGTACAAAGCTCTGCTAAAATTTTGATCACCATGTATTGCCACCAAAAATCCACATCATTTTGTCTTGTGCTACATGAAAGGTGTTAGTGAGATATTACTAAGTAAATAATTCTGATATGCAATATGAAACATGCCATGGAAGTGAAACAATGACACGATGACCCTGAAACTAAAGCCATTATTATTAAAGCCTCGCACATGCTCGAGGATGCCTACAAGAGGAGACACAAAGCTGCGCCGGTATCTGATGACCTGCGTTGAGAACGTGGTAGGACTCTCAATCGTTCTCACAGCTCTGCTGTTTGTGACATCTGGTAAGACTTTATTATCAAATTTGTGTACCATTCACTTGATTCTTGAGTGGGCACAAAGCTGATAGGATTTAAATTTTATTTATCTTTTTTTTTTTTTTTTAAATCAAAGCATTGTTTGTCTGTGTTCAGACTTTTAGATTAGATAAAATTAGATTAAAGGTAGGCATGTGGTTGTGGTGGTCAAGGTTATGCTTAAGGGCTAAGAATACATCAAGTCAGAGGGTGTCCTCACAAGTATGTAGAAGAAATAAAAATGTGTATGAGCGTTTCCATTATTAGCTGTAAAATCTCAGTGCTTCATCATGGGGATACTTCCAGGAACGTTCTCCTCTCTGTTTGGAATATTGATCAGTACATTAGTCTGCTGCCGTGACTGTGAGCAGCCAGACGCTCGCTGGAGTCACTCTGCATAAGAGCCTCCACTCAGTGACTAAAAGTCAAGATAAATATGGAACACAAGCCTCCTGCAGACCTGCGGCTGCGGCATTTCATATGCTGGCCTGCCTATTGTTTCATGTTACAAATCTAATATTTGTAGTCATATTTATTTATTCCTACACAGTATCTGGCTGCTTTGAACAGCCTTTAAATGCATTCATTCAAGCACAACGCTCAAGCATTGACATAAAGATGTGTGACAGCTTCCTATCAATGTAAAAGAAAAAAAAAAATAAGGCCAAAATACCTCTGGTATGAATGCTGCCATGTTGTGCCTTCCCAATCAGGAACAATCAAGATGTTTCACTCCATTTTTATAATATCAATTAACTGATTAAATCCAAAGTGATCAGGAAAGTGAACACTTTAACATACATACTTGTAACAGGAACTACCTAAAATAAAATAAAACCTTTTTCTTGAAAAAAAACCCAAACATTGTTGTGGCTGAAAAGATACATTTCTTAAAATACAACAGCTAACATAGACCTGTGAAGTCTATCTTCATTCTCAACCTCCAGTTTGACGCTCCTCCTCCTGTTGATTGTTTGGGCTCTCTTCTTGCCTCTTTTTCACCTCCACTTAACGCTGAAAGGCTGCGACACCACATTGATGGACAGGTCTATTAAAAACTTACTCACCTTGCCCCGGTGTGGAGGTGCATATGGATTCTGCAGGATCATTCTGCTTGTAATCTGAGTGTGTATGTGAGGAGTATGACTGTATATGGCAGACTGTTAATATGTGGGTATCCTGTTCCCATGACAGACAAAATGAGCAGTTCAGCTCAGACCACAACAAGAAAACCTCAAACAGCTTCTAACACCTGCAGTGGGCCTCAATTCTTTTGCATTATAGGTGACATTTCCAGCCACTCTGAGCCAATTACAGCTAATGGCAAGTTGATTCAAACCTTCTTTGTTGTGACAATAGAAAGCTGTAACCTTGCTGTAACTTTCTATAATAGACTTTTCAGCGTTTCTCATCTCAGCTTCTGCAGTATCAAACATTAAAATGTAGCATGGACTAAAAAGATGACATTTTTGAAACATATGCAGTAGGAAAGAAGAAAACAAATACTCATTTAATTTTCCTTTTGGGATCAAACTATTAGTGTTTCTTAGGTTGTTGATATAGATAGAATCTTCTCTCCCAAATTTAAATGAGGGCTAAAAGCCTGAACAAATTTACTGTATCAGCTTTGTATGTCGTGTTGCAGTATACAAACTTAGTAGCTATTAATGTTTCTGTACCTGTCCATGATGGGCAAAATTATTAAACATAATGTAATGATCAAAAACTATCTTTACCAACAAAATTGGTATGGACCTACTATATGCAGTACAGTTTTCAAATAAGGCCTATGTATTTGTTTCAAAGCTACATCGCCTGCAGCTTGAAATACATAGAGACTATGACTTTGCAGTAACACTGAGTCATAAAGGTGGTAAAATTAACGAATTCACTGTAGGAGGATCCAGGACAATAGAGTTTCCACATGTGTTGTCGTGTCCTTGAATTAAGAGTTTGTCCTTCAGATGGTTGAGTGGATCTGCCAGCAGTATGGGACTGTGGCCGACTAAACTGGACAATATCCAGGTGGTGACTGCGCCACAGCATGGTGGACAACTACCTGGAAATAGGGACATCTCAAAATAAAACATAAAGGAGAGTGGTTTTTGGGGTGTAGAGCCCTTGAAGCCATTTTTTCCGTTGCTGTAGACGATGATGTGGATCACACCTCTGGTTTCTTGGTGTTAGCACCTCCTCTGCACTCGTAGCATTTGGAGATCTGTGATGTGAATATTTTATGTTGACAGCTGGTAGCTGTGTGTTTGTGTGTGTTTTTGAAGGTTTGAACCTATTCACATTTTGCGCCACAGCCACAGGAAAAAGCTCACCCTGTCATCGAGGCAAAGTGTGAGTGTGTGTGTGTGGGTGTGGGTGTGTGTGACAGAGATAAAGTCACCAGTGAGAAGAGAAAATGTTGGGTATTAACCACCTGCACAACAATATTGGACTACAGCAGAGAGAGATGCAACAAATATTTTCTCAGCTTGTTAGTTACTATTTTTTGGTTGAAAGTAATGAATGCTTACAATTTAATGTTAAGAACTTTATTCAGTCAGGTTGATCAATCGATGTCCTGTTCAGTTATTTCTTAATTGGTAGTAGCACAGAAACCTATCATAAGCTCTATAAACAGTGATAGGGAGATGGACTGAATCTCATAGATTTCATATGCTTGTAGTTTTAGCTCTTGAATTGGATATTGGTTTCTGCAGCTTCCTCCTTGCTTCTCTCTCCGCATTTCAAGGCTAAATAATGAAGAATTAGAGTTGCAGAAAACACTATCTGCTCTGTGCAACTTGCTTTTCTACTGTACGTAAACCTCACATATACTAAATCTGTGGATATCATGTTTGGGAGCACAAAGCAGTGCATTTTTAAGCTAACTGAGTCGTACAAGACCTTTTGAGGGAATTGTTTATACGGTTTTGTATATTTGTTTTGATGGATATAATTACATGTAGTAAATCCAGTTGTGACATGCTATGTGTTTGAATCCATCAACCGCACTTCGATGTATTCAAAACATTATAAGGCAAACCAAAATCGACACAAAACAACACAGTATAAGAACTTCATGTTTTTAGTAAGGAGTTTTTAGTCTAAGTTAAGAGGAAATGATTAACCATTTTTACTTTTTCATGAAAATGGAGCACTAGTTTTCCCTCCTTTACATTTTGTCTTGCTGGAGAGTGCAGAGTCAGAATCTTGGACATGGTCAGGGCTCATTTTCCTCCTTTCAAAACAAATTTTTGCAGTGTAATAACTTCCACAGGCCTGAAAATGGGCTGTGTCTGGCTGATACACCAGCTGACTGCATTATGAACCATACACGCAGAGCGGTTAATGGGCCGTGACTTGAGGTGACACCTGGTCTCTAATGCTTTGTTGTACATAGGACATTTGTCAATGCTGCCATATGACAGATGATCAGTCTCTTTCACCCGTAATTACTTTGCGTTCATTGACCTTGATGTGCTAACAGCAAAACTGTATGCCAGTTCGAAACACAATGATCACAATTGTTAATCTCTATATGTTAGGAGTTGGTTTACAACAAAACAAATAATTTACAGGTATAAATAGTAAAAGGAAAAAATGGTTAGACTCTGGCTGACTCAGTTTCCCAGTATTCCGTGTTTTTACTAACACCTGTGCTTTTTTCGCTTCAACAAATCCATGAGAAAAGACCACAGATAGTGACGCATCTAAATCAAAGACATGTGGGCAGGCTAGGAAGTTCAGATGAGCAGTCTGTCATCCACACCCGCTCAATCTCAGTGGGACTCCTCGATTAAAGGTTAAGTGGGAGAATTGGCTCAGTA
This sequence comes from Mola mola, assembly GCA_001698575.1. Taxonomy (NCBI): domain Eukaryota; kingdom Metazoa; phylum Chordata; class Actinopteri; order Tetraodontiformes; family Molidae; genus Mola; species Mola mola. The sequence continues at coordinate 5,232,202 of KV751326.1, forward strand.
TTTAAATTTTTCTATGTGCTGCAGCTTTGAGGCCACATATTATTTCACCAGATTTATTGTGTAATTGAACCAACAATAC
>KV751326.1:5234716-5265235 GCA_001698575.1 Mola mola
TCCCAGCCATACCCCCAGTCCCAACACTATCCGCAGTCTCAGAGCCAATTATACCCTGCAGCCCAGCCAGGACCCCAGACTCAGCCCTATACCTCCCCAGGCCTGCAGAGACAGCCAGGCCCCAGTGGCCCCCAAGCTCAGACAGGGTCCTTTCAGCAGGGCATGAGGGCTGACTCTTACTCCCAGAGAGGTCCTGGAGCTCAAGGAGGTCCCAGCCAGCCGGGGGGTCCACGGATTCCCCACCCTGGCGCTGTACCTCTTCCTGGCCTGACTAAGGCTCCCTCACAGCCTGAACTGGGACGTGGTTCTCCGATGCACCAGTCCATGGCAAGACACCATGACCAAACCAGGAGCGCTGGCTCCTCTCCAGCCCACAGACCTCAGAATCAGGCCCCTGCTTCTGCTCAGGATGGACTGACCAAACTGTTTGGCTTTGGAGCGTCGCTGCTCAATCAGGCTAGTACCCTGATAAACGTTGACCCCTTACCTACGGCCTCCACTCAGCCAAGCCCTGCACGAGGCAAGGTAGTGTTCAGTAATGCATCATCGGAAAACAAGCAGCAACAACAACAAGGGGCATCCGGTACCAAACCATTTGGTATGGGTGGCCCTCACGCACCGAGCCAGATGGGGGGCCCTCACACACCAAGCCAGATGGGGGGCCCTCACGCACCAAGCCAGATGGGGGGCCCTCACGCACCAAGCCAGTTTGGTGGCCCTCACGCACCAAGCCAGATGGGGGGCCCTCACGCACCAAGCCAGATGGGGGGCCCTCACGCACCAAGCCAGATGGGGGGCCCTCACGCACCAAGCCAGATGGGGGGCCCTCACGCACCAAGCCAGATGGGGGGCCCTCACGCACCAAGCCAGATGGGGGGCCCTCACGCACCAAGCCAGATGGGGGGCCCTCACGCACCAAGCCAGATGGGGGGCCCTCACGCACCAAGCCAGATGGGGGGCCCTCACGCACCAAGCCAGTTGGGGGGCCCTCTCGCACCGAGCCAAATGGGTGGCCCTCACGCACCGAGCCAGATGGGTGGTCCTCACGCACCGAGTCAGATGGGTGGCCCTCATGCACCAAGCCAGATAAGTGGTCCTCATGCACCGAGTCAGATGGGTGGCCCTCGAGCACAGAGCCAGATAAGTGGTCCTCATGCACTGAGCCAAACAAGTGGTCCTCATGCACAGAGCCACATGGGGAGTCATCACACACCAAACCAAGTGGGGGGTCCTCATCCGCCCAGCCAAATGGGAGGCCCTTATCCAGTGGGAGGTCCCCAAATGGGTGGACCAGCAGTGCAAACACAGAAGCAGCAGACCAGCATGTCTCATCAACATGGAATGCTACAACAGCAGTCACCTGCGCATCATCAAAAAGGGCTGCAAGGACGACAACATCAGCCAACCCCTGCTCAAATGCAGAAAGCACCACAGAAACATGAGCCCACAGAGACTCCTGTGGCTGCCCCAGAGCCTGTGAAGCCTAAAGTGAACTGTCCGCTTTGTAAAACAGAGCTGAACATCGGCAGCTCTGACCCCCCAAACTACAACAGCTGTACACAGTGTCAAAACCAAGTGTGCAACCTCTGTGGCTTCAACCCCACACCACATCTTGTGGAGGTAAGAGGAGTGTTAGACATACGCACAGAAAGTCTCTCACACACCTATATAAAGTATGTGTTTATGATGTGAGAAAAACATGATACATAACATACATTTATAAACAAAACACACAAACGCACAGTTACAGTTAGTGCTGTTGGACTGTTTGTTTAGTTCTTAGGAACCCAAGTTGTTATTACACTTTCATCATCATTGGTGTTTGTCAGCCTATATTTCACTTCAGATTTTATATGTTTCTACAGTTTGGCCTCTCTGTTATAGCTGTAAGAAGTCATAGTTTTCTTTCTATTTCTCTTTCTCTCTTTGAATTTTTATTCACCTCTCTTTGGCCTCCATGTCTTGTGCGATCGGTATTAGAATAAATCCTGCGATTATTCACTTTTTATCAACTTTTTACTTTTGTCTCTGCTTTTAGCCCGTTTTTTATTATGCATACCGTCCGTACAGTGCATGCACCTACATCTATACTTGGATTATCATTTATAATTCTTTATTTTTTTACATATTTTTTTTTAAGAATTATTGTATAATTATCCATCACACTCACGTGTGTGTTGACGATGATTTCTTTTTTTGCTACTAAGATCTGTTAATAATTGGACACAAATTTAATGTATGAATTTAACAGGAATAGAAACAACATTGAATGGAATTATTATATATTATATGAAATTCTAAGTATACAAGTAGAGTCTGATATCCCTTGTAGCTTATGCCGGGAGACGTAGAGTGTACAAGTGGCAAGTCTTACAAGCTTTCTTCATTATCTTTGTTTATTTTAAGCCTAATATACCTATTCTCCTTAATAAACAGAAAATACAACCATACACCGGTCAGAAATTAAGTTTTTCTCTTTTATAGCGGAACGTATAATTACACTAGTTAGCTGTCAATCTTGTGATGCACTGTCCCTATATTTTTGGAGGTAATTCCATCTTGGGAAAAGTTACTGAAACACCAGAAATCTCTCACACACACAAAGAAAAACATCTAATATACACAACAATATTTATGACAGTGTCATCTAATTTAAACAGCATGTAGTCTCTTTTTCTAAAATTAAATGAAAAAACCACTGAGTCCTCTCCACCTTCTAAACCAGCCATTCCCAAACTGAAGAATGCCGCGGCCCAATTAAAAATCAGAAAATCGTCTAGGGCCCACCCAACTTTTAAACTTTCGCTCTGTTCAAAAAAACGAGACACAGATGAAATATTTCCCTAAATGTATTTATTTATTTATTTTTCTTCAGAAACAGAACAATTCAATATGAACACTGGCAACATAGTACATATTAAAAATCCATTCAGATGCAATGAAATGAAATATTTGAGGTTTAAAGTGTCCATAAATGTCCACAATAGTCCACCCGCCTTAATGCAGCACTTGCAAGATATTATGTGCAAAAAGTGCCCAGTTCGACGATGGATGGAAGACACAACATCGGGTTCCTTCAACTTCACAGTTGGTTCATGTCAGTCAGTGGCACGCCAACCAATTACGAACACACTTAGGCAAGACTGTCTAAAGATAGGCCATATTAATGAAGAATGACACCGAATGTAACCACCCTGTTTTACCAGTTTTGATCTCTTAAAAGAAAAGAGAGATAAACATGTAACTGTACATATATTTGAGTCATTTAAAACTCTACTGAAAACTTTTTATGAACTTATGTTAAATGTCCTCTAATGACTTACCTGCGCCATCTTCACGGCCCACGCTTGGAATCACTGCTTTTAATTACACTCCAAATATCACCCAGGCAAAACTGCACGTAGGTGTTATGGTTATGGTTACGTAACATTTTTCCATACCTTTGCTGTCATCATCCATTAAATGCATGTGTTAGTGACATCTGTAGGTGTTAGGACTGAATATCAATTTTATATGTTAAATTTGATGATAGAATAGTCCAAAGTGGGCTCAATTGTGCTCTAACAACCACGTCCTCTTCCAAATTACTCTTCTACACCACTGTATATGCCTGTATGTTTCCACTCCATTCAAATACAAATAATACGATTCCTCGCTTCTCTGCAAATTTCTTATACCTACAAAGGTTTATTCTGCAGACCTGCCAATAAAAGTGGTCTTGAGTGTTGCCACAGGTGCCAAAATGCCCCTATTTCTTTCAATTGAAAGAGACAGAATACACAATGTCACCACATATAAATCAATCTCTTATGGCCTCTAAGAAAACCATTACCTGAAATGACAGAAGGCTCGTTATTTTCAGTCTTCAGTCAAGGGCGGGGGTGCATCATAGAGTGGAACGTTGACAAAATGCAACAGGCAGAAGGAAGAAAAGAACAGAGATCAGAAGAGGGCAAAGAGACCAAAATCACAAAGTAAACAGGAAACAAAAAACACAGACATCATTTCTTCTATGGCTGCTTTTTTTTTCTTTCCACCAAAGTAATTCTGCTCATGCCACAATGAAATGAGTGTAAAGGCTGAGTGCTCTCTCACCTCCCCTTTATTGATCCAGACAAGTGAAAAGAAGGAAGAGGGAAGGCAGTTGAAAAGGAAAAACGCAATTCCAATTAGAAGTGCAAGTAAGGAAGTTATAAAGGGAAAGTGAATAGGTCAGGATACCGATGGACAAAGTCTGCAAGAAATTAATTATAGGAAAGAAAGGAGGGAAGCATAAAAAAAGGAAATACAGTATGTTTGTTAAGGAAGGAAGCTATATATTAAAAGGGAAGGAGACAGGCTTGTGAGGACTGATAAAAACCATCAACAGTTTTATAATGAAGAAGAACTGAGGGAAGAAATCAATGAAGGAAAAAACTGCAAAATGCAAGGATGCAAGCGTGTAAACCAAAGCATGATGCCTTCAGGGCCTTTGGAGCGTACAGTTGTTTACAGTACAGTAATGTAATTTCACCGCCTCAGGATAGCCCTAAAGGTGATATACAGCATTATTTTCAAATGCTACTCCTGCACGCAGGACCGTGATCAGCACGCATTTTAGAGCGAAGAGATAGAGAAGCAAGGGTCAAAGTGCTATTCGGACCATGACAAATCAACGCCATTAAAAGTGGCACACACATGCAGATAAAACGAGTGTGCGTGTGTGTGTTTGTGTGCACAAAGCCTGCAGCTCTCCATAAGCAGTGAATGAAGAAAAAGAAAAGAGAAAGAAGTGAGGACAGGGAGAGAAATGATTACCACTAGATAGTGTCTTTCTTGGAATAAATGAGAGAAAATGTTTTCATGGATAGTGACAGTATATTTCTTATTGGTTTTTAAGTGTTAGCTACGCAAGAGAAAATGTGATTTATAAAGACCACCTGATGGTCAGATGTTTAGAAAAAGAAGTGGGAATTCAAAGGGAGGAGGAAAAGAAAAATGGAAAAATTAAAAATTAAGAGACACAAAGGCGAAAAAAAAAATTAAAAAAAGACAGGAAACAGATGGGAAGAGAACTGGAGAGAGGCGGAGGGGAACGTGGGACATGTAGAACTGAATCACGTGGAGCCTTCAGTCCAGAGGGAACACACACACACACACACACACACACATGGCAGTAATTAGAACAGTAGGACGAAAAAAGATCAAGTGAGAGACGTGAAGAGAGAGAGAAGGGGGGGGAAATGACGACAAAGGAGCGATGAGATCACAGACGCAGAGTTCTTACTAAGGAGGTTTGACTTATAGAGGCCAGATCAGCTAAATTTGTTCATCTCAAAGGTTTGATTAGTAAAAGGATGACAAAAATGGTTTTCTCCAAAGGAAATGAAAATGTGTTCTTATAGCATTTCTTTGACTATATTATTGTAGCGGTGCGAAGGACGGTCATGTCTGTCTCCTGTTTTCTGAAAACCTTGACATATATTGGAAAGGTTCGCTCGGAAGTTTGGATAAAGTCATCAAATTTCTTTTTGGATGGATTACAATAAATTCTTATGATTCTATTCTCTCTTCAGGAATAGGTGGAAAAACCTCTTGTCATACTCGGTCGCTGCTATAAGTTCGTTGTACACTTGTACCATGACAATAAAAAGGATTCTGCTTTCTGAGTTCTAAAAAAAAAAAGATTAATGACCTTCCAGTCAGCCTCAGGATATTATGGATATTATTTAGTTCTTAGTCGGCCAACCGTAACTACAAATTTACTTCCTTGTGTCGGTTAGTTTTTTGGTTTTTTTTGCCACCTTGTATACAATTAATGTGCATATTTATCAAATAAATACAACCATTTTCTACATGCTGATATAATATAGTTATCCTGATAGGATAGTACTCCTGCAAGGTTTGTGCTGCCCCGCCTGTCCTTCCTGCTTCTCCACTGAGTTTCTGCCACCCACTGTTGTCTCTGTCTTCCCCTCTTTCCTTTCCTCTTCCCAGTAACATTTTTTTTCTTCTTTCATCATTTTCCTCATTTGATGGGACATCTTCACTCCCTTCTTTTCTCCAACCCTGTCGATTTCTTCGCTGATCATTCATATCTTTATTAAAGGGGGAAAAAAATGAATCAAATAAATCAAGCTTTGGTGCTTGAAAGGGACGGGGAGTGTTGGAGAGCTTTCACAGTTATGCACATTTATGTTATGTACAGAACATGTACTTAACAGCGTGAGGAGCTCAGAATCCAACATGGAAGCATATTAAACAGAATAATTCAGATTTGCCTGCTTGTTCACAGCCTCCTCACAGTCTGACTGATGACACACCGTGACACACACCCTGCACTCACACTGTATAAGCAGGTGTTTGTGACTGACTGAATGAGGACACTTTTCTGTCCCCTCTGTCATTCCGGAGTTCACAGCTTTATCCACTGCTGTCACAACAATTATTAGGATTATAGCGCCGAGTCCACCTGTTTTCCTAATTAAAATGGAAGGAATCTTTGTATGCACGTTCTGATAAGTGTGCATCCGATTGACTTCACACGTGGCGGGCGTGTATTGCCCAATGAAGTGCATTGTGAAGTGTCTTGGATGAGCAGCCCTTGATTGACATGCAAGCCGTAGCACCACAGTCGAGGCAGCCCGGCTCGTTCCAAACTGACACAGTTTGAAATGGCACCGGTCGAATGGGAGCTTGTTCCTGTCAAAGAAACTAAGCGGGCGTTGTGACCTGGAATTTGTGAATCTTTGATGTGTTTTTGCTTGTATTGACAACTAAAAACTACATTAGGCTGCGCTGTAAAGTGATACACAGTTGTGTTTTCTGACGGAGCTGCGTGCCGTCCACAACATGTAACCCCAGTGACCACAGTCAAATGTGGGGTTTTTTTTGCATCAGACTAATTGGTTGCTGCTTTAGTAACCATCTTATTGTAATGTCTTCTCACCCAGACTCACACAGTCAGACACTGTTGTGGAAATGCCACGATGGCCAAAAGGTTAATATAGGTCATTTAAATGTGTGTGTTTTTAATTATATGTCTGTGTGTGTTTTCTAAGATACCACAGGTGTTTATTATTATATCATGAGTCATATTTCCTAAGTCAGAGAACATCACATGTCAAAGGACAGTGTAAGAGTGACTCATTCATCTCTGCCCAGCCTCTCTTTGACTTCTGGCATCACCTTGTAGAACCGAGAAAAACAGGTGTCTCTGATCACGTCAACACCATTTGCACATATATTGATTCTTGGGGAAAAAAAAAAATCTGTTTTCATAATCGGCCTGTAAAAAATCACAGTACTGACAGGATTAGATTTTTTCCCATCCCTACAGTTGTATTGCTGTTGGATACAGTATGTCATGTTATAAATGCATAGAATACTGCATTATACTATACGTTTCATCCTATAGATGTCTTCATGAAGGTTTCTCTTCAAATCAAACACGTTAAGGGAAACTGTGCAGTCAACAGCTCTGTTTTTGTCCGCGGAAACGGTCCAAAAATATATCAATAAAGTATTCGCTTTCAAGTATTCAAGTACTGTATATTGGTCGGTAACTTTTGCAGTGTGCTTAAAAAGACTTTTAGATGTACCAAAGGGCCATAAATAATGAGAGGTGAAGCGGAGAGGGGAGTCAAAGGAAGGAATTAAGGACAGAGTGAGTCATGGTTCTGTATTTAGGGAGAAATCAGGAGGTAAAATATAGAAGGGGAGCAGCAGCAGGGACGTCAGAGCTTCTAATGGACGGCCAGTTCGCTGCTGCACTTCAGGACATCTCCCTACAATTAATAATACAACGATTCAGCCTCCTCTCCTCTTCTACTTCCTTTGCTTCTGTCCAGCCGCCTCCTCTCCATCTGTTCCTTTCATCTCATCCTCTTCACCTCTCTTTTCATTCTCTCTCTCTCTCTCTCTCTCTCTCTCTCTCTCTCTCTCTCTCTCTCTTTCTCTTTCTCTCTCTTTCACCCAGATTTCTGCAGGTGGGATTTAAACTGGACACTTTCTGATCACTGTCCTGCTTTGAGTGTAAATATAGCCCGCTACATTTCCCCTTTGATTTCTATTTTACGTCTCCTGTCTGTCGTTTTGCATACCCTCTTTTCTTGGTTCATCTTCTGCTCTCTCTCTAATTCTCTTTAAGAGCTCTTGACTTATTCAGCACAACTAACTCCTCTCACTTTTTAAAAAAAAAAAATCATAAAATATGTATTAATAAAACTGCAAGACAAGTCACTTTTTGTGTTGTTGACTTTCGCTTTTCCTACTAAAAGCCAGTAGGCAGTTTCTTATCAAATCAGTCATCAGAGTCATGACAGCAATAAGCACATTAAGCTCTCCTAACTGAGATGGATGTATTTTATTTTCTATGTGAACAATAAAGGTATTCACGATTGGACATTTTGTCTCCATTTGCAAGCGTTTCAGTTGTTTGGCTTTGTTTCTGAGTACTCTTCTTCTTCTTTCTTTTAGCCTCTGGAAGTACTATTGTCTGTCAGTGTATGTTGTCATAGCCTCTATAATCACCTGTCATTCATATGTATATTACAGTTTCATTTGAACCTTTTGAAATTTCTGTAAATTCAGGATATGTTTCACAGACCAAAATCGCTTAATTGAATGATTTACTGATGAGCACTCTATGTCATATATTTCTGATATGAAAATCCTAAATATGACGAAAATGTTACATTTTTTCATACGCAAATATAATATATGTGCATATATTGAATGAAAATGAATATATGTCATCTTAATATATCCTCCCATATATGAAATTTTGGGCTTAAAATGATGCAAGTTTTTCAAAACAAGAAATGCAGAAGAATTTGGTGGTTTTTTTGATTCATTCCTGAAATGTAATAGGGAAATGCTGAGAGGCAAATTAACACGCGTTTGAATTTTTTGGAGCACAAAACCGTCTTGACGGTTTGACAGCTGTACTTTCAATGCAAATGCCATGCTTCAATTATTTTTTAATTCTACTTATCTTTATCAATCTCTAAGCCGTGTGTCCCCGCAAATACTTCCAACAGTATTTAAACTTTCTTTTAACACAGTATTTATGCGAATGTATCTTCATCATTTTAAAACTTTAAAGAGTGCTTAGGTGTGTCTATAGTGAATCTGACCTAGTGGGGTGAGAGGTGCAGGTGACGTTTGTGTGGTGAAGACCTTATTTTATTTTCATGTAAACTAAAGAAAAAAAAATCAACAAAGTGACAGTAGTACATAAAAACTGAAGCACTCATTCATCCATTCTTATATAAATCGAGCACTCCTGGTCTGATGTTGTCTGGGGTCGTCGGAGGTGGTTTCATTAATCCAACCTCATAAATCTTTATTTAAGAGGAGGTTTTGTGATGTTTTCCGCCTCACCTTGTCTTTAATCATTCAACCTTCGTTCTTTGTGTCCTCCTCCACTCGTGCAGGTCTAAGTTGCAACGTGCGACCTTCTCTCCTCCCTCTTTGGTCTGCCTCCGCCTCTCAATCTGTCTCCTCCATCCTCTTTAATCCTCTCATCCCTCCATCCCCTTCTCTCTATATTTGCCTCCTCTCTGCCTCATTTCTGTCTTGTGAGCAGTTCTTGTGGTGTGGCCGAGTTACATCCCTTTCACTTTTTGTTCTTGCTTTCTGTTTTCTCTCAGTTTCATCCCTCTCCAGTCCTACGAAGCTTACACACAAACATAGGAATTCACACAAAAGAGTAGGGATGTAATAATGCACTGTGAGACAGTAAAAAATCGTTATAAGAATGTAACAATTTAAATTGAGCGAGATGTAAAATTGATTCATTTTTACTCCACACATCCACAGATCTATCTTCCGTTGCGCCTCGGCACATCTGTCAGCTCTTTGAGCTGTTGCGGTGTGTGTATCGCCTCACTTACAGTTTTCACAGTTGCTTTCTGCTCGGGACTCCTACATAATTATTCATTTTTATTCACACGGTGAACTATCTGTTAGATAAAAACATAAATTTGTTCCCCTTAAAAGCACTTAAAGCTCTCTCGTACCTTAGCAACCTTTCACTAAGTGCACAGTTGTTTATCTACTGTGTTCAGTTTTCTTAGTTACCTTAGCCTAATGACCATGGTTTTTCTCTCTTTTTCTGAGTGTGTCAAATGTTTAAGTTATTCCTCCACCTCCTTTTGCAATAATATAATGTGTATAATGAGTATTACGTGCAATAAATATCTTTTATTGCCAATTTGGAAAATCACTATGGAAAGCATTTCATTGGTTTCAATAACTAGCCCTCCCTAGCTGGTGCAGACCAGGAAGTGTAGGTCTTAAGTAGGCTGGGGACACGTAAATGTAGATGAAAAGGTTTTTTTGTTTTTTGTTAAAGTTTTGATTAAGCAAAGACAAGCAATAACTTAAGCTATATTTACTATTTTGCATTTCGCCTGAGAAATTGTTAAAGGCATCTTTTTCAGTTGTAATTTGTCTCCATTCTGAGGAAATCGCATCATGAGCCCAGAATCATGAATAGTGTAACACTGTGAATTGAGTATATTCTCACATCCTTACTAAACGCTTGAATTATTTCTTCAGTTTTTAAATTAAACCCCACTGTAATTTGCTCTGTTGATGAATTGCTGATATTTGAGGCAACACTGTTGACTGCACATGATATTGGTGACTTCCTTGATTCTGCAGACAGCGAGGTAAACATAATATTTTTTAGATATCGACACAGTTACTGTTTTGGACGTTTTACTTGTGCTAAGAACAGTGTAGCGTGGCATTGAAACCGAAATGGGGTTAGAGACAACAGCAAAGAGAGAAGATTTGTGATGCGCCCTACTGGCTTGATATGCTAGAAGTACATTTTCATGCTCCTGCAACAGATAAACCTATACAGAAAGACAACCATGGCAGGAGAAGAGGCTGAGAAGTTTTTTCCCTGTTACAGAAAAGTAAATATTCTCTTCCAAAATGTGCCCTGCTAAATGTTTAAAGAGGTACATCCTCGGAAATTCTTATTATTGTTTTTCAACAGGTGCAATACATTTGTATAGTTTTAATTTTTATTTTTTTTCACAGAGCATTGTGTGTGTGTTCTTTCGTGATTGGGTATGTTGCTCCCCCACCTGGAATCAATGGTAGTGGTGGTGCTTTAATGTATTGGCGGCTGTAGAAAGTCAAAATGGCCCATTCAATAGTGTCTCCCGGTTACACACAGGGATGTACAGTGTTACTACATTGTTGACAATGGGGCTGACGGTGGAACAAAAACATCTCTGTGCTAGAAAACACAAAAAGATTCCTTGAGAGTAGTGCTGTAAAAACACTTAGAGGACTTAAAGATGTGTAGAAACATGGAGAGACGGATCAATATGTTCTTCTGGTACAAAAAAAAGGCAGATCTCGTGGGAGGTAGCTGTGTCTTAGCCTTCAGAGGCTAACAGAGGCTAACAGAGGCTAACAGATGATAACAGAGTCTAACAGAGGCAAAGGCAGTTCTTTTGAGTTTTGTATTTTTCCTGTCCTACTTTCAGCACCACCATGCTACCTTGAAATGGGTCAGTGAGGAGAGCTGTTCCCTCCACTGGGCTGCACAGCTGATTAAAAGCACCCTCTGCTCACACAAGCAGAGACTCCCTTAGAAACACAGTGTGTGATACGGCAAAAGTCAAAACCCAGAGGTGCAGGAATGGTGCTGCAGACGATGGGAATTCCCTCATGGGGTGACGGGTGAAAGAGCTGCAGGCCGATGGAGACGGCGTTTAGTTAAAAAAAGAAGGTGTGGAGGAGTGAAGGACATTTAAAAGAGGGGATACCTCAACATACTGTATATCCAGATTAAAGGGTTCAACTGACTCAAGCCTGTTACACTTCTGTGAATAGAATTAATGCTGAAGTCAAAATATGTGGTCATTCGGACAGAAGCTACGACATGTCAAAAAAGAAACACAGTGAGGCCCAAATGCTGAGCTGGGTAATTTTTTGGACAGTAGGTCTGTGACTGTTAGTTTCTGTTTGAATGAACGTGGCATGTAACAGATAAGCTTTTATACTGTATTTATTAGAATAAAGCAAAGAGATATAAGCGTCTGAAAAGTAACTCACTACTTACACACATCTCTAGGCTGGTCAATGAGAGGTCAGGTTATCAGGCTGTTAGTTTGTTAAAACTTTATGGGGAAATTTGGGTACGGCACCGTACATCCATGTTTGCTTTACAGACTGCAGATTGCAGAACAGCACAACATACTGTGAAAGCATAAGAGGCTTTGAAGTGAAAATTGTATACTCATGCTAATGCTGATGGAGGGTTAATTTTATTGGTCCAAAAACATTTCTAGGGCTTCACAACTAAACGGTGTTGCAACATTATCTTAAACAACTGAAATAGGTGGGAGGGAAGGATGAAAAATTGTATAGAAAATGCCTCCCTGCCACTCATCCTGCTTAACCCAAGTCTCAGAAGCCCTGAGGTCTCTAATTGTTTTGACAAGGCAATATTTACAAATGTTGATTTTAGTCAAAATGTTGACATAAAGGTGCTTCAGGGAAACAGCGTGAAATTTGGATCTTTTCAAATTTTCATGAGATTTCTGAGGTTTTGTGTGTGTGTGTGTGTGTGTGTGTGTGTGTGTTGTTTATTTTTTAAAACAAGTCCTCATCTATTTCTGTTACATTATTTAGCAACATTTTGCAGTTTACTTCTATCAGCATTACATAATGATTATATTTTCATGTTTGGGTTAATTGTTCCCTGTATTTCATTTTTATTAATATATTTTCCCACAGGACCTTTTGCAGACAACCGTTGAGCATTTATTTTCATTTATTTTTAGACAATGTTACATTGTTATTTACAGATTTTTTTTTGAATATAGTGTTGTACATCCCCAAATTAGGTTTCTAGTTTCACCTGAAAGCATTTAAGTCCACTGCATGCGCTGTAAAATTGAACTTATTTCACAATCAAATGTAAAAGTCAGTAAAAGGAGTAGAAGAACACGTGATCCCCAGAGCTGTATACTTGGATAACGTCACCAGTAACAAAAAAAATAAGAACTAAATGGAGAACTGCAATCCGCAACGTTTACTGCAGGCCCAGAACTAGGATGATATAGTAGATTTGACAAAATGAAACCTGCATCACATCATAACCACTGAAGGAGATGCAAGATGGAGGACCAGAGAGATGTTGTGAACATCAGTAAATGTTTTGCCAACTGCCAGGGATGAAAACAAGATGAGCACTGTTTCACTAGCACGAAGCCTGAGGGAGCAGACAAAGTGGAGAGAAAAAAAACTGTAAGTGGAACTGAGTCCACTGCTGAGTCATAATGATGTATTCTCTGTCAGCGGGCCACAGTGGAGATGCTGGCTCTTCTTGGTTGTCATTATGGCTGACTGGAGTGACGGTGTCTGACACATGCTTACACGTGACACGAACGCTTAGCCGAAGCTTTAAACTGGTTCGTGAGGTTCGTTGTGGTGGATTAGAGGAAATGTGGCTTGATGTTTGTTTCAAAAGGTCAGAATTACTTCTGACAGGTGATCTGTTTGCTGTGTGTCAACAGGCTGATGGATATGACAGCTCATGTTGTACTGTTGTTATTTGCAGCTCCTTGCATTTACTTTTAATATATTGCCAGGTCCTAAAAGAGTAACTTTGTGTGTGTGTGTGTGTGTGTGTGTGTGTGTGTGTGTTACATACTGTGTGTATATACTAGTCTGTGATGAGTTGTAAAGCATTCCCATTAATACGCTGTTGATACACTGCATCAACAGTTTTGAGAGTAGAAACAGGACAACTCATATTAACTATATAAACCTGATCCATAAGAAACAAAAAGGATTAAAAGTGGCGATTAATGCATTCCTTATTTCTTAAAACAAGCATAAGTTTTGCTTTCAAGGATTGGGCCCACACATTCTGAACTTGTGTTGTTTCAGGGATTTTGACAAAATGACAATGACATAGGAAAACCAAGAATGTCAAAAGGGTTAAAAAAGAAGAGTTCCTCTTCCTTTCAAATGTATCACTTTCACACAAAGTAGTAACACAGCATATATATCACTGGGGCCAACATAGCGTTGACATGAGGAAACATGCCAACCTTTGTATATCTTAAAGAGACTATGAAGAGAATACGCTCTATGTACAGCATGGGAACTAAAGTAAAAAGCAGTGTCTTCTTTACACGTGTCTCTTCCCTCGCTGCTCTTTCTTGTTCATTCAGGCGTTCTGATGTTTTTCATATGAAAGACAAACACGTTTTTTACACATTATCTCTCTCTGACCCACCATGTACAACCCTGCAAAACCAGTGATTCATGGGGAAATTTATGTGTGTGTTTTTGTTTGAGCATTTTCCTCCATGTATTAAAAAGGGGTCTTATAATCGACGATAAAAGGATTTTAAAGGAAATACTCACACACACACTCTCAGGGAGGAATGAGAGTCGTGACTCATATTGATTAGTGAGTTAGGGTGGATGACGCAGATGCTCTTTTTTTCTGTCTTTCTGTTTTCTTGGTACCACCACTCTCATTTGTTCAGTCAACCCACCTTTAATACTCCTACGCTCCCTGTGTGTGTGTGTGTGTGTGTGTGTGTGTGTGTGTGTGTGTGTGTGTGTGTGTGTGTGTGTGTGCGTGTGTGTGCGTGTGTTTGCGTGTGTGTGTGTGTGAATGACGGGAGGTGGAGGTGTGAGTTTTGGGGTTGTGACAGACTGAGAGAACATTAATTCACAGCTTTTTTATTCATCCACTTCCTATCTGCATCTCCACAGGGAAGAAGAAGAGATGAATACCTACTGAAACCTCTCTCTGTCCTCTGCCAGGGTGCATTCACAATTGATTTTTTTTACAATTCATGTAAAGTTTAAAATCTTAATATGAACATCTGCAAAAAGTAGCTTAAATGCTTAAAGTGTCACATTCAACAGTTTGAAGGAAAACCCAAGGCTGTATGATGGGAACTGGTGATATGTCAAGAAAAAAAGATACATATTTACACTTTCGAGGGATCCAGTGTCCTTAATGGCTTGTTTATATGTGCTGTGCTGCACATATACGGATACATGTCATAGGCCTATTATGGGGGGGGGGTCACTTTAAATATCACTATCAGCCAAGAACGTCCATATTGGTGTATCCTCAGTGCAACAGTGAACAAAAGCTAAGAAAAAAGATAGTACAGAAATGGATCGGACTCACAAAATGAGACTTTTAACCTCCAGCTATGGACTAATTTGTCATAAAATCAGTTGAGGCGCTAAAGCTGCAGGGGCCAAATGATTAAATGGATTATTCACAGGTTACTTTGAGGTAAATGATACCTATCATTGCAAAAATCATTCACGTTCCCATCCTGCAGCCATACTGAAATGTGGTACGATGAGTAAGTGAATGTTATCGCAGGGCTAAGGGTCACTAGCTGGTAGAAATTTATCATCTTGTGGCAGATGTTTGATGTCACAAGTGCTGCATTTAATATAAAACACAAACATTTTTGTTTTAGTTATTCATCAGTCAGTCAGCACATGAGCAAGTCCACATAATTACAAAAAAAAAAGTTCCTAAATAGCACTAGTTTTTCTGCATGAACTCCCCCAGATAGCCTGACAGCCTCTGCGGTGGCTATGACTAATGGTTTTGTGGTCCATCTGCCAATCAGCTGTCATATCTTCAGTGTGGCTGCCCATTGCTGACACTGACAGCTACCAGTGTGACACATTCACAGAAAAGAAATGTGTTCCTCCCAATATAAACGATCCATCATCAAGCATATGTGCAGAAACAGATAAGACCGTTGACACACGAGCTCTGCGCACATACATAACAAATAGAGGCCAATCATACTGAATTTGACACACTGAAAACAATTATAATTTAGAGGACAAGTAAGAAATTCTGCTCAAGTGAAATGAAAAGATGGGACACTTGTGAGTGTTATATAAAATATGTTTGGAAATATTAAGTCAGCCTCAGTTAAAGTGGATAAACCTGATATGCACAATTCACTTTTGCAATGTTTGCCTGGAGCCACAGTAACAGACACCTTTGACAAACTGTGCAGACTACTGCAGTCGCTTCCATCCTCCAGAAGCTAGGTGATGGTCAATGTTGTTCTGTAATGACATGGCTCAACACTATTCTGAGCAGACAAAGCAGGACCTTGCCCTCTATAGTTTTTCAAAAAGCTGTGGAATGTCTGTCTTTATAGTGCTCCCTTACCAGTGCTGTTCCGCGGTGCAGAGTGCATCAGCAGACTCCTTAACCTCAGCACCTGGCTCCAGTTTACTTGCAGTGCTCACAATTTTGCCTTTATTGACATTGATTTGTTCTGGAACAGTTTTTTATAAGACTGATGGAGTCCACCCAAGCCCACTAGGCCGCTCCATACTAGCAGCAAAGATGCTGAATGCTGTACGGAGGGCCCCATGTGACAGACTGTTTACAAAACTGCCCAAAACGCCACACCTACCCCTCTGTCTTCTTCTCCGCCCATTTTGGCAGCTGGTGGCTTGAGTCATTTTACCCCCCATGTGGTCTCATTGATCACTACCGTCTTCTACCCCTGTTTGCACCACCAGCTCTTTTCACAGCTGAACGGAAAAAAATGTTTCATCATTCCTGTGAAATTCAACCATAGATGTCCATGTCTGGTGCTCATCCCAGGAATATAACTACTACAGACTCTCAGCCTCAAATCTCTCAAAAGCCAAATCTTTCTGCTCTCAAAGCTTTAAAGCATTTCACTTCTAGGTCCTCCCCACCCATCACTTCAGACCCAAGTTTATGCAATCCACAGGTCAGTAAAGATAGAAGTGGTTTTGGTCTTTTATATTCAAATGTTCGTAGCTTATAAACTGCAACAAAAAAAAATCACTTAAATTTCTTACTGTCTCAAACTCCTCTACATTTTATGATTTTAACAGAAACTTGGCTTAAAGATGAAAATGATAATCAGAGTGTTGTTTTTCAGTGGCTTTAATATTCAGAGCCGATATACCTGGTAAAGTTGACGGTCTGGCAATATAACTTTACTGTATGTAAAAATCTTTTCTCTCTGTCCTTGAGATGATTTCAGTTTCAATCCTGAAATATTTTGAATTTCTTTCCCTGAAGGTTGAGCTGGGACATAATAATTCAGTTAGTGTAATTGTAGTCTATAGACCTCCTTCTGCCTCTTCAGAATCTCTTGAAAAAATGTAACTATTACCTACACTCTTTTACAAATTTCTTTTGTAACCTTAGTAAATTTTGGAGAACAGTCAATTCTACCTCTAATAGTTCAAGTACATCCCTCCCTGCCTGTGCTGCTCTTGGTCATACAAAGATAACTAATGAAGTTGTTCTGCAAAAATACTCAAATCTCTTGTGAATGAACAGTTAAAAGCCTGCTTGTACAATATCAATATTTCCATCTTTATGCAGATGACATGGTCCTGTCTTCCTGTGGAAATTCTATTCACTCTAAATCAACAAATATCATTTGAAAATACCTTCACGGTTTAAAACTTGTCTTAAACTGTACAACGTCAAAATGGACATTATTTTCAAATTCTAGAAACATTTAATATAGTAGTTTAGCAGTTCATTCAGAAAATAATACTAATACATAGAGAGAATCCAGCAATGGGCTTCTGTATTGTTGATAAACTTACCTTTAAAACCCACATTGATGCTGAATTTGAAACTAGGGGTTTCTTTTTAGGATTAAAACTTGATTTCCTTTATTTACTAGAAGAAGAAATTTTGAAGTAGTTTTCCTTTGTATATTAGACTATGGGGATGGGCGAGCGTGTTGTTCCACTCTTGACTTTTTAGATGCAGTGAATCACTCTGCATTGGGATTCATTTCTAGAGATAGTAGTGGAACTTAAAAAAACTGGCCTGCCTGCTCTTTCAATAAGAAGGGACAAATATCTGTTCATTTTTATTTATAAAGCCATCTTGCAGCATCTCCACCTCTATCTCTCAATTCTGCTTTCTTGGAGAAGCAAGATACTATAGCAAAGCAACAGATGAGATAGAGTATGAAAAAGTAAGAGAAAAGAGTTAAAACCAACAGGCACGCATGAGGGAAAATGAGAAGGGAGTGACTGAAAATGAAGGCTTGAGAGATGAGAGAAATCGTTGGGGTGACTTTGATGATGACTCAGCTGTGAAACAGAAAACGAATAGAGAATTAACCAGAAAGAGAGAGATGGTCAGAGGTTGTGGTACTGAGCGGGAGACGGAGAGATCTCATGAGCACAGGAGAGACAGATATTAGATGGTGTACTGCTGGATTCCTTCACTCCCCTGCACTGCTGCCTGAATGGATGATAGCCAGGTGGGCTGTGCCATTCTGTTGCTGTTTGTGGGGGTGTTTTGTTTCTCTCTGCTGGCTGTCCTGCCCCCGAGACTGAAGCTTGATGTGTTTTTGCTCCATTACCTCATTCGTTCATCCCTTCCTCCTTCCTTCCAGCTGTTCTCCTCTACCTACTCAGGCTTTCACTCCTTCTGTCTCCTCCTTGACCCACACCTCTAGTTTCTGTCTACTTTAATCTATTTGATTTAGCATGCTGACTTGGATACTTTTGGGACTGAAAATTTGAATTATTTCAAACAGTTAACAACAGCATTATTCTAAAAAGCCTTATCAAATGTAATAAGAGATTTTAAGTGAGGTGACCAGGAGCAAGTAGGAACTGTAAACACACCAACCAGGCATATCATACCTATTACTCAGGGAGTCAATAAAGAACTAGAATTTTTTTTATGGGAAATTAAAAACCCTTTAGTGACACCCTGACATCCTAAAAGTCTTTCAGGAAGGTTTGCAGTTTTTGTCTTTTTTTATAGAATATTACCACTGAAGCCTTTGTGCATTTGTCCAGTTCTGTGGTTATTGAAGGTATTTCAACTGAAAACCTTGCAGGCAAAACTAAACAGACGGTTCAAAATCAAAATCAAATTAAAAATAAACTTAAATGATAAAAGACGTACACTGAAAAGCCACATTTTCAAAGCCACTGAGAGATGTGAGCAACACTGACCATGGTATTAATATGGCTATTTGTTGACCAAAAATATCCCACTCAAATAATGTAAAACCCCCATTGTATAAGTTGTTCTCAACTGCAGTGGACACCAACATGTACCATGCATGGTCAATCAGATGTGGATCTCCGGACAGGTCAGGCAGACAGTTTAAAGTCCTTATGGGGGGCTTCTGAGCAGTTTTTGTCTTGTTTAGGCAGCACACATTGTCACATTGCAGTGTAATGAGACAATCATATGTGGTTTTAATGTTGTGGCTGATGTATGGTACACTTTTGCCAACATACTGCATTTCAGTCAGATTTGATATAGAAAATGGCAGACTTACCCCACTCATCTGTTTTGCAACGCCTTGTTGATCACGTTTATATCAAATTTGGACTCTGTCTTGCTGTACTTACAATTAAATAATGGTTTACCACCAGTGTGGTGTCGCTAAAAAGATGATGCTGAGAGAGAACCAGTTATTTATAGTCATGCAAAAAGCAGTAGGGAAAATGTAGCAAATGGAGGGATGATTTCAGACTTACTGAGCAGATATTACAGTTCTGTTTTGATCTCACTGCACTACATTTCAAGCACCACTGAAGAAAGCACTCACATATACACATGCTCAGATAAAGTGTGTCCTAGTATAATTCAGGCGTGGGCGATCGAATTAGCTCTGTTACTATCATGTTTTTCATCTCCTTAGCCCAATGGGAGACATGACGACTAATGGCAGTGTGGAAAGACCCGTTTGTGCGCATGTATGTGTTGTATATATATTTGCATGCCGTGACTCATAGTAGTTTAGAGCCACCAGTCAGCGCATATACACAGTAAATACACACACCTCATTTATCTCACGCAATGGTCCTCGCAAAATGAAGGGGAGTGAAGTGAAGAGAGAGAGGGACAAACCAGTTGGTGCACATACACTTCCTAACATGTCGACATGAACACACACACACACACACACACACACAAACACGTGCCTACACTTTTATTGCACTCGTGGTGACAAATCTGGGCAATAATGGCCTTTACAGACACCGTGAAAGAGTGAGCTAGAAATGCATAGAAAGTGATGGATGGCTAGAGCAGAGTGAGATGGAAGCCAACAAAAGGGTCGGGATTGGACTGTACCATGATGCAGAGTGGGTAGGTGAGTGAAAAACGGCTACTGAAATGAATAAAATGTTGAAAATGCTAATGATTAAGTCCACTAACACACACTGTATGTCCATGGCGTCTCATTGGATTGTAAAGGATGCAGGCCTACAAGTAGGGATGGGGATTTTCAGTCATTTCAATATTCGAGTACTCGCTAAATATAAATATTTTTTACAGAAAAGGATAAAAACACATGAGGCAGAACCAGTGCTCCGTACTAAATAGCCTGCTGGAGCCTGCTGGATAGTGGCTGTGTGGCTGTCAGAGAGCATTAGAGTATAACACTTTCACAGTTCTGTACATAAAAAGCCAACAATGGAAACCAGATGCAGTTTCAGGTGCACGCAGGCACAAACCTTCACCGACATGCTCAACTCCTGGGAAGCTGCTCTATGGTTGTAAGGTCTGTAGTGACAGCCACGTTGTCGACAAGTTGCTTATCAGCCTGCAGGTGAGCCCTGCTCTCCTCATACATCTTCCCTCTCTCATGGCTTATACTTGGGCCAACCATCAGCTTTTCCTTCCAGCAAGCTGAATGGGAGCATATCTCCAGTCACCATTTTCACCATCAGTACTAGCAGGCTAATCTTCACTGCTCTGTTATCATCACAGCAGCATGTGTTCACAGCATTGAAGTGTATTGTGTACCAAGCACTAGCTCAGTGCGTTGTATTGTATTGCTACTCTCTCTCCCTCTCTGGAGGGGTCAATGGGTAACATCTTGCTGTATTTATGTTGTGGCTTGTGGACATTGCGCTTGAACATTGCCTTTGTCCATGGTGCTGATCTGAGCTTAGCAATCTTGGAACTGTGCACACATTTCTAAAAGCTCAAAATTCATGTATGAAAAAGGATAGAGGACATTATGGCCTTTGCTCTGTTGGAGAAAATGCAGCAGTAGATGGAGAATGGACAGAGGAGTGTGCAGATTGACCCACCTTATTCTTCTTTCTCTGTCTTTTGGTCTCATATTCTGAACAATTTTGCAGCGTTGCAAATTACTATTGAAGATTGGACTATATGTTTAGCCCATATAGCTCATTCCATTAATCTGACTAAATGTATTACTGTATGGCATGGCAACCACCTTTGAACTCTGCCTCACCTATTTTGAGAAAATGCTGCAAAAATTGTAAAAAAAACAAAAAAAAAACAAACAAAAAAAACACAAAACAAAACAAAAAAAGTGAAACAAGTTTAGAAGTTTAACGCATTTGAATCTATAAAATTACATATACCTACCTAAATTACGTACCTACTAACTCTAAATATAGTATAACAATATGTTTATATAATTGTTTTACATTTATTACACATGTTGGAATAGATGCTTATTCATGATAGTTGCATATTGTGTTGTACAGTTTTGAGCTACATTGCCCTATAGTTCCAACTTGCTTTGCTTGCTTTTATTTTAAATAGAGCAATTAATCAATAATAACACATGAATAATAAAAAACAAAATTTCCATAACTGTTTATTGTGACAAAAATATCACACTACACATTCAGTATGCCGAGCTTTAAATCTGCTAAGTTAAAATCGTAGATAAACACATTCTTACATTTTAAATTCAGAAAATTCCACACTGCATCTCATATTTCAGTCTGATCTGGATGCATTTATGCCAGCTGGAACTACCCCAAAGTGGTGAATCATCTTCCCCACAATACATAAACCAAGATCTGGTTCTTGTTCTGCAAGCTGCTCTCCACAGCTAGTTTTAAAACTGCTAGCCAACTGCTAAATAAATGTTGGTGAGGCACCAACCGCACTGTTGACTCCAAAGTCTGTTGACAACATCAAGACACAGCGAAGAAAGAGGTCCCAGAGAAGGATATTTAGAGTGAAAACAGAATCTCAGCAGGAGCTTCTGTGCTGCTGCCAGACTCTTGCTGCGGCCTCATATTTGTTATGAATCACCATATTAATGAGACATCTCTCCAGCAGACTTTCAGCTCCACTGTGATCCTTGTTCATGGTTCCAGTTACCTTCACAGATGCACTTTGATCTACATTATTATGTTAACAGTATTGGCAGCCAGGGGATGTCTGATGTTTCTTTTTTTTTTAATATAATAGATGTTAAGAAAGCAACTTCTTTGCCTTTTAGAAGAAGCCTGCATGTCCTGTAGTGTCTGTGCCCATATATATACTGTATATGTAATTTTTAAATTCAGTTAGAAGCAAGATGAGAGTGAAAATAAAGCAGAATAGCAGACATCTTTACGGTGAACAGAAAGCAAGGAAGAGGCGCGAGCAGGTGCAGATTCTCTCTGACTCCCTTAGGTGAGGAGGGTAAATTGATCTTTTCTACACGTACAGTACACACACACACACACACACACACACCCACATGAAACAATTAGAAAACACCCCCTGGAGCACTTTAGCAAATCAAATTACAGTCCGTGGTCTCTGAATCCAATGAGAGGAGAATCCACCCTGTTACTGACCAATGGGATTTCTTGTGATCTGATCAATAAAACCTCCTCCACTGCTCCGTGTGTGTTTGTGCATATGCGCTGAAGTGTTATATGGCAGAAAATATCTTACAGGGTTGAAGATAGATTCAACAACAAGTTGTCCCAAGCGACAAGGAGAAATAGTACGGCGCAGTACAGTGAAGTGCATGTGTGTATGTATAATTTAGCGTGACACATTTACTGTATTTTATCAATAACATTAAAACACTGGGCTTGGGAACTGCCAATAGCTCCTGGGTATTTTTTTCCTCACTGTCTATTCTGATTCAGTCCGTTCTGTTCTACTGGAGACAGCCTCACTGTGAAACACACCTTGCACGTGCTCGAACAATTTATATTTGCTGATTGATCAGTCGGGTTCTGGTGACATGGACGCACACGATAAGTGCTGCTGTGCTACTGTCGGATTTCATCTTCCTTCACTTTCCCTCCATTGCGTTTGTCTTAGTGGAGATACTGACTCGTGCGTGGAAAAGTGCTTCTCTTCTGCTTTACTTCTTAAATCAGTCATCCAGCCCTCGCCTTCCTCTCTCCCCTCCCCCAGCTGGAGGGTCCATCCTTCTCCGTTTATAGCGTCCCTTCATTTTACAGCTGTGCTGTCACCTATGAATTATGATGTTGTGAGTGAAAACACGCTGCTGGTACTCTGGAGCTAAAGCTTTTGCTAGCTAGCTAATATATGGATTGTTTTTATTATTTTCACTTTAAGCCTCTAACTTACTACTGCTAATATGTCTCCTGAGATGACTTAGGGAATATTTAATGAGTCCTGGCAAAGACTGAAAATGTGCACCTTCTGTGCACTTTTTATTGCACTTTCAGTGGTCTTTCCTTCGCTATGAGCATGGATAAATGATTACTGGTTATTGATCCGTTAACACCCACGCCCTCTTGAGATCAAAGCAACACCCGAATACACAAAAGGTAACATAAAAACACCTTTTTCCCAAACGTGAGGAGCTGTGCGTCAATTAAATCTTTTTGTAAGCAGAGATCAGATGATCTAAGCTCTGATTAAACTGCTATAAACTGGTATCATCCTTTTAAAGCAGTTTAAAGCGAGATGAGTGTCTTTCATTCTGTCTTCACGTTTGGCTGCCCTGTTTGCTGAGGTGCTCTCTGTCCTGCTCTGCGTGTAATATAATGAATAAATGATGGCATTGAGAGCTAATCAATGTCCATATCTGAGCTGCACAGAGATGACAAATAAGCCCTGTGCAGTGACAGGATTGTCCCTGATGCTGCTGCTCTGAACACTCACACACATGGACAGTGTAGAGGGTCAAAGAGTTGATACAAATATTGGTAATATTTGTGTTAAATAAAAGTAGCATTACATATTGTTAGTTTTAGCAGCACCTAAACATAGCATACAGTACTATTTCATAATGTTTTTACCTGATCTCTCTCACACTCCTTTATGTACAGTATGTACAGTTAAATTTGCACAACACTGTAGTCAGTGTTTCTTCTTAATACTTACCATATTTTACACACAGATGGAGATGCAATATTAATAATGATAAAACTGTTACATTTAAAATGGAATAAAATATGCTGATGCAAAGGGACAGGGAATAAAAAGAGTAAGGGGATGGAGGGAACTGAGAGGGAATTAAGAGACAATTCAAGAGAAACTACAAAAAACTAAAAGAAATAGGTCGGAAATAGACGAGCAGTTGCAACTGTGAGATCCAACTGGACTCCTTGTCTCGCAGATTATTTCACAGCGCAGTGTGAGCGCGCTCCCATGGAGAGATCTGATTGGATGGGAGGTAAAGGTCTCTGCACTGTAAGTGCTGCTCTGTGGAGGTGCCACACAGTGAAGGGGTCTGAAGACATTGTGTAGTGTATCATTAGTTGGGGGTGTCAAATGCACCACTATAACTTCACACTGCAGCTGCGGCGTGTGATCACAAACACATACAGATGCGTGTAACGGAAGCCTGCTACATATACATCATCAGACTTGGGTTGGTGTTTTATAAGGATTCCTATAATGATGCATGCACTCAACTACTAACTGCATGTCTTGTCTATGCTATCAATTACAGTATTGAACCAAATTTATCACATCGTTAATTTTCCATATTGATAGGAAGTAAAACATGTACTGTAAGAATAACAGTGAATGGAGAAGAGGGCATCGTAATGTCAACAAAGACGAAGCACTTTATTTAAGACAGGAAATGTACATTTCAACAGCCTGAAGTGCTTCTTTTGTGACACAGCAGAAATTTATTTTTGTGATGGTAATTAAGTCATTAAATGAGAGCAAACAATATACATTCAGTATGAACCTAAGGCATGCCACAGTGAAGTAACAACTTTTAAAACACACATATACCTCCCAACAAGCAGAGTCTCCCAACAAGAGAGTCTCCCTATCCTCCCATGTTTCACCCAACCAAGCAGAAGGACTGACATCATCACAGATGCACCGACCGAAGTGACCTGAAGCAAGACAGCGATAATACTGCACCCCCAAATACTATAATACAAGCCAAAATATGAAATTGTCAGTGTATTACATCTAAAAAAACATTTTTTCTCCACAGTCACTTCACGGTTAATAAATTATCTTTAAAATTATGTTTTAATGAATCCCTTCAGATTCAGCAGTGAGCAGCTGTATCTGACTCTGTGCGAGCTTCACTTTCAGAGCTGCTCTTTTGAAAGATGACGCCTGTGTTTCCCTCCAAATGTCAACAGCTCTGTTGCGAGGAGTCACTGATACACTGATGTAAACACACTAACACACACACATGGAAAAGTCCTTCCCCCGATGCATTTCTCTGCCAGAACTGCCAGTTTCATGAGGCAGAACTAATTCACTGTACACTTTTGGAATCCTCCGCTCCTCTCTTTTCTTCTCTCCCTTCAGCCCTCTCTCAGCCCTCTCTAATTCTCTAATACCCTTATCGTCTGCCTTCGTTGACATTTTGCCTGCATTGCTGTTCACTGGTTTCCTATTTTCCCTTCATTCTCTTCTCTCTTTCCTGCTCCATCCTCTTGTATTTTACCCATCTCCTCATACACTCTCATACTTTTACCTTCCCTTCTTTTTCAATCTTTCAGTCCAGTTTTGTGCATTGCTCCATCTGCCCCTCTCGTGCTACCTCCAATCTATTACCTATTCGTCTTTCGAAGCATTTGATGGACGGTGAATCACAGTTAGTGAAACTGGAAGAAAACCTCAGACTGCAACAGAAAGAATTAAATAAGTAAAAAGACTGCTAATGCGTGAACTAGAGATTTGGGTTGTGAATTTTGATACATTCCTCTAAACTTTAATTTAAGCACTTTCATTGTTAAAAAAAAAAAAAAAGTTAGCTTAAACTACATTTTTTGCAATGATATTATGCTAATACAAGACTACACAAAAAAAGTAAAAAGATAAGACAACATATTGGTGAGATTGTTAAAACTTTACAAAAGGGTACATTAATTAACATTATTTACAGCAGTAATATTTATCATTTATTAGCAATTAATAAATGTGACAACAAACTTTAGTTTCATATTTCCTTTGCTCTCAACAACCTCTAATTTAGTTTATCACCAATCATTTCCTGTCTGTTATTCTCTCCACCTTGTGTCCTGTCCATCCCATCTCTTTTGATTTTCCATTTCTCCCCTTTCTTCAAACTCGCTCATCTCACGCTGGAAAATGTCCATCTCCTCTCTCATCCACTTGCTCAAAGCTCTCCGCTAAACTTTCCTTAAGATTTGTTCCCCCAACTTCCTTTCTTACATCTGTCTGATCATGTCTGTCTCTTTGCCCCGCGGGAGGAGCCAGCCATCTCCCCAACCCATAATGCTCCTGACCATGCGATGACTGCCTCCTGAACTTCAAAGTACACACCTGAGCACTTCAAAGGCTGCAGGCTCTCTCATACTAAAACCAAGGCCGGATCAATTAAATCCTAATAATACCCAGCAGCCCCACACCATTAAAGATAAAGTTCAAACCTGGGTACACACAGCGAGGCAGTAACTCAAACTAGCTGTAACTTTTGTGTCCCCAAAGAATTCACTTGTTTTTGCAGCTCTGTAAATCTTGGAAAGGCTTAGGATAGAATTGCAGCTGTGGTGATGCTAAAGTCACATGAGTAAAATCACACTGCTTGTTCAAACTGTTTATTTTTTTTCAGTTATTTTGCAACAAAAAACAAAGATTAAGTGGCTCCGACAGTGTTTGGGTGTCATGACCAAAAGCTTTGAGTTCAGCCTAATTAAGGAGAAATGAAACACCACATACTCTGCAAACCTCATGTTTATTTTATGGCATACTGCAGCTCCAGACACAGCATATTTCTGCAAGCAGTCTCTCTGAAAGTTAGTTTGTACTTGTCATTCTCTCTTTAAAGCTGCATGAAGTTGTTACGGCTAACACATTAGCACAACAGCTGCCCACTTTCACAGCCATCAGAAACAGAGAAACATTAGCCGTCAGCCGTAATTTCTTTACATTCATTCACCAGCTGTCCTTTCAGCTCCTGAGAGAAATATCTGTTTATGAATGTGCTCATTTTCCCATTTTTATCAGCGGGCAAGTGCATATTGGACGGGAGCGTGTTGTAATCTGAACAAAAACTCATCACCTTTTCAAATTATATGTAATTGAGTTCATTGCTTTTGAACAGAAGTTATGACTACTGGACCTTAAAGCTGAACTGAAAAATATCTAAGAGGCATATTTTTTGTTCTTTATGTTAATGTTAGCTGTTTTCTTACAATGAGACATACTTGGATGATGTTAGAGAAGGCAGACTGAAGGAAAAAGGGGGTTATTTCATTTGGATACTTGCAGGTGTCACCCCCAGCTTTAAAGCAATGAAGTTCAAACCACAGTGATTGAACAAGTTAGTGGAGTTGTCAGCCTTCATGTTCCCTGTTGACCCACAACCGAGATAGCCAGGCTCACTGCAGCTCTGCTCCCTCTCGCTGCTGGCTAGCTGCCATCCTATTACTGCAGGAGTCGAAAATCCCATGAATCCCGCAGCCCGTATTCACACATACATGCACAAATCTTGTCAGGGAGACCCACGCTAACGCTGCAAAGATTGCACTGGTGTTCTATGCTGTACCGCAGTTATATTGTGTGTGGTATTTGCGTGCATACATGTTTGTTTGTGTCTGCATGTGTCAGCCAGTCCCAGTGAGACAGCGAGAAGATAGCTTTCATGACAAATTTGTCTGTCAAACAAACCACAGCTTGCCTCGGCCCGCTGTAGTCAGCTCGCCAGTTTAAATCCCTCGTCTGGATGGGAGAAGGGCAGAAATACTCTCCTTCAAAATCCAGTGTCAGAAGAACTTTGAACATGGTGATGTTAGTTAGTATATAGAGTTAATATGTACGCTATAGCAGCTATAAATTCCCAGCATATGCTAACGAGACCCTCCTACACGTAGTAACAGCAGAGTACAGAAGTGGACGGATTAGCGTCGCGTGTCAGCGCTGTAAAAGAGTGTCTGATGGCCAGCCACAGGCAGAAAGTAGAGTGGAAAAAGGTGATAGTGTGTCATGGCCAACAAAGCATCATGTGTAAGCATTAGCACACAGCCTGGGTGCCTCTGTCTCTCACCAAAAGGTTATATAACCAAAGAGGCTCCATTGTGATGATCGAATTAGAAGTGGATTTTTATCTGCGAAATGGAAACCTGTTTGGGTTATATAATCAAGAAAAAAAACACATTCTTCTCTTCATCTGCCTTTTGTCCAACTCCTCCTGCCATACTACCTCTTTTCACCTTTTTATTTTATTTATTCCTCCTATCTTTTGTTTTTCTCTCAAACCTTCTATCCGCTTCACCTCTAATTTATAAATTATCTCTTGCTCTTCTCTAAGGCACCTAAAATTCTCAAATTTATTTATTCTTTTCCATCATCTTTAATTCATCCCTTCCTTCCTTCTCCTGATCTCTACCTTCTTTCTAACAGTGAGGATTCCACTCTCAACCTTTAGTCCAGCTACTGCGTGTGTTTGAGCATATGTGACTCCATCTGTGTATTTTGTGCTTATATCTGTTTGCTGTATGTATTGTGCACAGATTCCATCCTGTAAATGCACTTAAAGTTGTTCCATCCTCCCTCTCTTCAGATCAAATTTAAATCAAATTAAACTGAATGAAGTCTGTGTTAGTGTCCATCATTTCTGTAGCCACATTAAGTAGACTGTATCAAACATACATGTAGTGTCTGTGACGTCACCCAGAGGCTTTTTGGAGAGCATTTGTGAAGTTCAGTGAGGTGTCTCAGGCTTAGCAAGGCCTGACTTTGTCTAACTCAGCTCTATGTTTCATGCTACAGTTGATTGGTTGGTTTATTTCTCAGTCTTAATCGCAACTCTTTTTGTCTTTCACCTCTTTTTGCTCGACTTTCTGTGCATGGATAGCAATCAGGAAGAGAAATAGACAAAAAAAAGAAACAAGTCTGTAGAGAGGAGACGGAGTTCAGGAGGCAGGAATTAAAATGGAGAGAGTGAACAATTCAGAAAGCTGCAATGAAATATGCTTTTTGTTGTCGTATACAAGCAAATGTTCTCACAAAAGATGACAGAACTGATGCAACCTGCAAACTGAGCCTTAAGACCTGCCCCTAAAACTTACAAAGTTTCATGAATGTGACTCTAAATAATAATTAGCATAAAAAAACCAACAAACTCCATTCCATCTCATTTGCCTGGAAGAAATAAGACATCTTCTATCTCTAAATTTCATCACTGCAATTAAATCAGCTTTAATTTGTATGTTTGCAGGCACTCTAAGATTTCTATTTAAAACATTTTCATAACATTAATTTTACTGAATTCAGCTATATACGTTCCACTTTGAGCAAAAACATTACAACCAACAGTTTAACATTTACATAAATATGCATTTACATTTGATGTTTTGTTGGTACAAACAAACACCTAATAGAAGTTATGGACAGATTTGGATGAAGATGTAGGAAATGTCCATGTGGGTGAGAGTAGGTGGTTCAGGAAGAGTAGCCTGTGTGTCAATCAGGACACGGAAGACACATGACTTCTCTTCGCCAGTTTGGATGGCACATTATGAAGAATCAGCATTTAAGGCTGATGGTGTATGTGTGTGGTCTACAAAAACAATCGACAGGAGCAACAGAGAAATCAAATCATATGCAAACTATAAAATTATAAGAGACTTAATTTATAATTTGTAACAAAACATTCAAATGAGTCAGAAGCGAAACTCTATTGTTTCTTTAAGCACCTGGTATGACTGCATATAAATTCACTGAGAAATTTGCAATGATGCTGCACATCTTCTTCTATCTTAGTCACAGGAAAGACGTGATCTCAATTTCAGACTGGTTACTACTCATTTACTTAACTAACTTAACTGTCCTTTTGCTCTGGTACTTGCTGCTGCTGCTTACTCTCAGCAGAGAGTCTCTTAAAACAGTCCAGAAGAACAGTTGATTAGATTTTGGTGGTGATCCAGGTCACCGTCCTCTACAAATCTTTACATTCTGCTAATCCTAAAGTTCACCAAAACGCTGTGGCCTAAACTTGAAGACTCTCTTGCTCTCTGGACTGAAAAAAATGTCTTTGCCAACAGTCAACTTCATCCAGACAGCAATTATGCCTCCTACAAAGATATTGATGAAACCATTTGCAGTACAAATCATCGGAAGTAGCGGCAGCACCTGTCTCTTGTCCACTTGAGTCCCTTTGTTCTTTCTGCTCAGTGCTCCCGCTCAGAGCCACTTACATCCGACTCAGCGGGGAGCCAAATTACAAGAGGCTGAGCCGAAGCATTGAGTGTGTGTGCATGTGCATGTGGTGTCAATCACTCCCCCCCCCCCCCCCCTCCTTTCCCCCCTTCCCCTCCCGCCCCCCCCCTCCC
>KV751326.1:5265288-5301152 GCA_001698575.1 Mola mola
CAACCACCCCCCCCCCCCCCCACCTTCCCTTCCTCCTCTTCCTCGTCGTGCCTCCGTCTCTCTTCCCTCTGGTTAGGCTTCAGCTACACAGGCCTCCTCCATCTTGCACCGATGCGAGCTGTGTGACTGTACTTACGAGTGTGAGTGCATCCTGAAGCGCTGGGGAAGTGTGTGCTCGAGCAGAACAATGGAATCCTGGGTAAAAATAGCCCTCGCTCTGTTGGAGGAGGAGAAAAGGAGACGGAGAGTGATGGGGAGAGAAGAGAGAGAGGGTGAGATCTGAGATAGAAAGAAAGAAAGAAGGAAAGAGAGATAGAAGTTTAGCGATCGTGTAGAGAAAAGAGAGAGAGAGAAACCTGCGGGTGCCAACGTGTGAAAGAAAAAAAGCATGAAAATGAGTCAGACTGTGATTGAAGTGAAGCTGAGAGAAGAAGAGAAGCTTTGGCACAAGAGAACGATTCAATATTTGTCTAATGGATTTGAATAGTTCATCATATTCAACACTCTGTATAGCCACATATGTATATGAAAAGACGTTATAAACATCAGATAAAACTCGTGAGAGATAAACCTTATTAACTCATTTTGTTCAAAGCTGACTCAGTAGCACAGCAGTGTTAGTTAGTTAGTCCAACTCTTTCGTCCATGACTGAAATATGAATCAGAGGATTCAGACCGACTGATGATTTTTTTCCTGTAGCTCTATGCAAAGCATTAAGTTTTCATCATTGCACTGTTTGCATGATGAATTCTGCTAAAATTTCTTCTTTCCTTGTGCCACCAAAATGCTGCTGCACTTTTAAGTGAAACATCTCTGCAACTTCTTTGGTACAGGCAATAGTTTGCCTTTCAATATTCTGAAACATGTAATGATGATATTAACTGGACAGCATTCCCATGACAGATGGAAATTAAGGGTTCTGATGACTTGCAAACCTGCTGCTTGTTGCCTGATTCTTGCATTTTCAGTGTTCCCGCTGATTTGCTTTCTACACAACGTGTAGATCATCATTACATCATATTTTGTTGTTTTCATAACTGCATGAGACACTTTTTTAAGGGCAAATTTGCATTTTCCACGAGGTTTCAAGGTGCAATGTTTAAGATAGTAAATTAATTGTTGAGTCTGATTTCCGGGTTATCACATACTGATATATTGTCTGATTTTACACACCGGATCCCATAATATAGGACCAAATGAAAGAAAAACAAGGCAATGTGAAATATTTCTTATAAATGAGGCACCTTCGGAGCTTGCAGCTCTCAGGGCCAAATATGATGAATATGAGCCCTTTGTTGATGAGTAAATGTGAGGCTTGTCCCTGAGGGATAAAATGGAGTTGAAGACAGTGGTGAGCGACTTGCACAGGTATTTTGTGAATCAAATCCAGTGGCTGAAGTGGTATGGTGGGTAATACAAACTCATTTTCAAAGATTTGGAACACTAAATGAAATCGAATAATAGGATGAATATAGTAGAAACGAATATAATCATTTGCAGAAACACTGAAACCCCATAATTAAAGATAGTAGCTTTTTTGGAATACACAAATCAAACAAGAACAAATTAGGGTAAGTGTAAGGTAAGGTAAAAGAATTTGCTTGAAAATTGACACTAAACCAAATAATGCAAAGCTTTTGAAACCTTTGAAAGAACAGAACATACAGAGAGAAAGAGTATACAGTACATGCAAAACTAGGGCTGATGGAGCATTTTATTAAGAAGCAAAAAGGACAGATTGTTTGTGCTATGTAGGTTAAGTGGTGCAGCAGTGGGTACTCTGTGGGACAGTACAAACACACACACACACACAGAAGTGCATGATTTGCTCTGTAGGACTGCATGTGCTCACTCTGGCAAAACGAGGGAATGAGTTCACTTTCCAGTCTAAAAATGAGCCTTTGTATGGTACCTTCAATACTGTGTTTGGCTTCAGGGGATGCACACACACACACACACACACACACACACACACACACACACACGGACATACAGAGATACTGTTCATACTTTAAATCAAATGTTGAAAGCCTGCCAGAAACACCAGCAAATCAAGTATACAATCAAGACTATGTACAAGTTCAGCATCCTACACTGCATTTACTGTGACAATATTAAGGACCTTTAAGCATCTTTAATAGCTTCAAGTGAATGGATATGCCCAAGTGTATCTTTAATATGTGTTTTTTGAGCAATAACCTAAAATAGTAAAATATATTAATTGCTAATTGCATCCGTTCCTTTATTGTCCAGTTTTTGTCATGATTATTACACTAACGTAACAGAGAGCGTTACATAAATGATAAAGTTTAAATGGGTTTTTTTCATATAGGATTTATGTTTTGAATGGTTATTATTTATTTATTTTGCAAAGATTTTCTTTATATTTTAATACTTTGGAGATGCTGGAATAATTTTGGATTAATTGTGTTTTAATAGTTCTGCTAAGAAATGTCAAAATGTGCTGCAAGCAGATCATATTTTGGGAGACCATTTTTTTATAAGTTCTAATCACAGATGGTGTAACAAGGGGGTGCGGAGAAAGCAACAGCGAAGAAGACTGAATGAGAAATTGGGGTTACAAAGTTTTATGGGAGGGCAGTTATGTCAGAATGAACAGGTATATACAGGAATATTAAATATTACATGTATAAACTCACGTTTTCACATCTATCAAACACGTTTTCCGTAATTAAAACTTCTTCCATACAGCATCAGTGCTTATTCTCAGTCATCTTTTTCTCCTGAGTTCCTCGCCAGCAAATAGAAAAGTGACAATGGAAAATATGTATTCTTTTCAGCCTACAGTATGTTTATTTGTGAGCATTGCAGTGCAACTGCTTTTCAATTTAGCTCAGCTGATGTGTTGAAAATAATGTCTTTTGGAAAGTTAGTTTGCTCAGCTTAGCTTGCCACAGCTCTACAGCTCTGTCTGGAAATAAGACTTCCAGAGAGTCTGTAGTGTGTGTGTGTGTGTGTGTGTACGTGTCTAGTGTAGTGGTATGTGACCATGTGAGGACACTCATTGCACATGATGCATTCTACTGTCCCTCACCCTAACCCTAACCAGAACCAGCTAGCTATTTATTCTTTCTGCAAATAAAGTAGATATCTGTTGACAGTGAGACACGCATGTCCAGTGCACATGAACGACACTATGAATTTGTTTGTTGATGCCTTTAAACTTTGAAATCAGGGAGATGATGATAACGAGAAATCTCTGCACTGTTGTGCAAAAAATGCTGGTTGTCATTAACTGCCCATTATCATCTCTGTGTTTCAGAAAAAGGAATGGTTATGTCTCAACTGCCAGACACAGCGGCTGATGTCCGGAGGCGGTCTTGAGGATCCTCCACTTCCTGTTCCTCATCCATCTCCCAAGCACCAACCAATGGGCTCGCCACGGCACCAGGGACCAGCCAGTCAGCAAAGCCCTCTCCACAAACCCGCCAGTCAGCAGGTTCCCAAACCAGTCCAGCCCCAGACACAGAGACCACCCGCAGGAACAGGAATCAGTGGCCCGTTTGCACCCACAGCTGACAAAAAAACGACCAACAGCAAGACCACGACACCAGCTACAGCACCTGTACCTGTGTCCACAACAGAGACCCAGAAACAGCCGAAACCAACGGAGGAGAAGCCCAAGAGTGAGCCTGAGGACCAAACTGCCAAAGAGACCAAACCCTCCCAAAAGAAAGGAGAGCAAATCACACCGATCAAGGATATTAAGAAGTCCAGACAATACGATGTAAGTTGGATTTTTTTTATTTTGTATGTTCCTCTATGGAAAAGAATGGAAAGTGGACTGATTTCAGTCAACATCCAGTTGAAACCATAGAGTAACATACAGGCCTGAGCCCTAAAAATGACAGTTGTCTTTTCACGTCTTGCGTAAGTACATATGCTGGCTAAATTATGAGTATGCATGGCTGGCCCAGTGTGGCCCTGCTTCACACTCATGCACTTTTCCATCAAGCCTGATGAGCTTGCTCTTGTTCAACACCAGCTGAATGTGTAGTTCCCAGGATTTTATGTTACAGCCTGTACTACCAAGAGGAAAAGTACATAGAAGGGCTGTCGTCCAGATGAGACTTGATGCAAAGAACTTTAAAGGTAATGAGTCTTCGAATCAATGCTAACTCTGGTATTTACCAAATGCTGAGCAGAGATCAATGACAATTAAAATCTCACGTATCGGTTAATGAGAGCTACGCTATGCTTGGAAACCTGACTGAAGATTAACTCATATGTTTATTTGTAAAATAAATTAACTGCTCATAAACATCAGTCTAAGATGCACAACTGCTTTCTCAAGACAGGGGGAAGGCTAGTTACGGTGGATGAAGTAGTGAGACCAGGACTACATATATTATCCTCTCGAAAAGAACTCTGGGATTATGAAGTTTTGTTGCAATGCTGTTGGAGAAATACAACCAGGCCTGCTCCTTTATAGTCATTACTCCTTTCAGAATTTCATACAGACACCATCAAACTTTCATTTTTCTATCTCTGCTTATCTGCATTTTCTCTTTATTTGTCTGATGCTGTTATTTACTCAAAATTGCTGCAAAGTGTTTCACTGGCCGAGACATATTAACATATATATCTCTGTGCCGAAGACTTGGTGACAGCCTCTCAAAAGCTGTCAGCAGAGCTGCTTTTGAAAAAACACAAGCACAAGGAGACACTGTGAGAGCAGGAGGCGGATAGGGAGCCTCAATGGCTTTGTGGTAGACACACTTTAGCTACAGGGGCCTTTAAAGATTAACAGTTTTTCTTGGTGGTTGTGGTGCTCAAATGATTGAGCAAGATTTCTTAATGATGTTTAAAATCCAAAGTAAAAGAAGAACCACATGATCAGCACATGTCTTTTTAAATCAACTAAAAACGAGATTTAATCAGGAAAATTGAGCCTAGAAGATCGAAAAAAAAAGTACTTGCATGACTAGAATCATAATGGATAATGTCACAGTTGAAACATTTCATGTGCTTGTCAGATATTAAGGATTTTTAGGATGGTATTCCTATTTTTAATCCTGCCTAAAAACCCTTACTGAGCACATCGCCAGACCCGGTTTGAATCTCTGAAATTCAGACCTATTGAGGAGTCTTCAATTACGGGAGTGGATAGAATTTCAGGTCTTAACACTTTTAAATAAGACTCAACATTAGACCGACCACTTTACTGCAGTGTTGTACATTTGGATTTCTTTAATGACAATGACAAATGACAATAATGAGCCTCGACCTGAGAGCAAAAAAGTGATGCATGTACGAATCGCGAGACCTTGTTTGTCATGTGACCTCCCTCTCCTTCAAGGTGTCAATTTTTGTCCCAATATTTCGACTTCTGATGTATGAAAGTGGCCGTTCATGCCATTGTGGAAATGGCCTGCGTGACATAGTTGTGATGACTGGTGCTCACAGAAACATTTTAACGGATTGGAAAGGTCACTTTGAACAGCTGTGGAAGATTAATTCGGCCAAGTAACAGTGAAATTGCGGTGGAGGCAACACTAACCCTAAACCCAACCCTAACCCTGAAGCCCAAAATTCTTTTATAGTAACAATTACGTCTTTACTCCACTAGAACAAATTCATTATTAGCGAGAAGTGAGATACCTTCATTTTTAGAGTAGCCCCTTAGATAATTAATTTATTTACAATGAAATGGGAAGGTTTTGAGTTCCAGATGAATTGCCTTGGTTCTATCCATGTTATGCCACACTTGTGTTAAATTATGTTTATTCTTTCTTTTGTTTTTTTGTTTTTTGAAAGAAAAAAATTCTAGCTGGTCTCCTCATTTTGCCTGTAATATCTTATTTACAACTTGTTTTTCATTGCATTCTTACACCCCGTTGGTGGTCACTGCTCAGATTTTCATCTACTCTACTTCAAATTAACGATTGATAACTAATAGCCAAGATTATAGTTAGCTTGCGCGAGGAACATCTGGTATTTAAAGTTCCTAAATAACTGTCACAAGAAGGTTTCGGTATGGCAGAAAAAAAATTCCTTTCGTAAGAATTTGAATCAGTGACTTTCTCGGACATCTACTGCTGCTGCATGTCATCGATTCTGTCCACACAGAATGCTGAGGCAGCAGTGCACTCATAGACCACCTCAGGCAGGGAGGTAGAGAAAGAAAAAACGCTGATAAAATATGTTTTATCATTCAGAAACTGTCATTGCTCCCACTGAAATATTTATAAAGATTAGGTGTTTTGGCCCTTTTTCTAAGGCAGAGCAAACCTCCCTCATTTGGGAAGCTGCTTGGATTTTAAGGTGCAGGGGGCTCAGAGTCTCCTTTCAAGTATTGCAACCGTCGTAAGAGGTTTTTATAGAAACGATATCCAAAATTTCTTTGTGTCTATTTTGTATTCTTTCCTCAACCCCCCTTTCATTTACCAGGTTAGTCCCTTTGAAACGATTTGGCATGAATGAGTTTTCAGTAGTTTTTATGTTCATTTAGGTTAATTTTATAATCTTCCTTTGCACTATTTTGCAAAGAATTTCTCACTTATAAAACACATATTTATTAACTTCTCTCCATCAAAATCTCGTTAGCAAACTATATGTCAATTATACACTGTATTTAAATGTTATAAGAGTTTTAACTGAGTAATTATGATATTTTTGTTAATTTATTGTTAGATTGAAGATATACCTGTTAATAGCAATGCAAAACTTTGATCAAGTAGCTTAGTTGTATGTCTCTTGAATATTTGAAGTTGTACCAAGCTCTATAATGAGAACAGGTTTTTATTAGGCATTGTGTTCAAAGGGCAGATGTAGTTGTTAGTAGATTTGATATGCAATATTCAGTTTTTGGAAAGGAAAGGTAAATGCGTTTTAAATATTAATGAAATGTAAGTGTTTAGTGTTTTCTTATAATTATACACCCAAGGTATAACAACCTGTAATGTTTTTTCTTAATTTTTTTTTTCAGCTTTGACTCACCTTTTATTTCTGTGCAATCAAGCAATTTTTTATGAGATATATTACATGAATTCAGTTTTAGCTATTTTTTTTAATTTGTTCATAGATTCATATTAAATTGAAGTGAAATAGATATTTGTGCGCTTAAATTGTTTACAAATGATGTTATCCAGGATCGAACAATAGGAAACTTTCTTAAATTTTGACCTGCATTAAAAATCCTACATTCTCCAAGTTTAATACTTTTTCCTTTTTTGTTTTTGTTTTTCTCCTCTGTAGGATACAAAAAACAACAGCACCTATGACTTGTCACGCAGCCCTCAGAGCCTCAGTGACACTGGCTACTCCTCTGATGGCATCTCCAGCTCTCATAGCGAAATCACTGGTCTAATTCAGGAAGAGGAGATGAAGCTGAGTGAGAGGGGAATTATTGGACGGGGCTCCCCTCCAAGCCCGTCTGAAATAACCAAGCTAGAAAGCTCCATGAGGCCTTTGCTGGAGAAGAGTCTTTCTGAAGAGAAGCCTGACAGAAGAGCGAGGAAGCACAGAGACTTGGATGACAGAGGAAAGCAACGGCCACGTTCCCTGTCACTCCCGCCAGATGCATACGACTCTGATGAGGAATTAGAAGATATACTGGAGGAAGAGGAGGATGGAGGTGACTGGGAGAGTAAGCGGAAGGAAGGGAAGGAGGAGAAAAAGGAGAAGAAAAAGAAGGAAAAAGAGGCAGAGCCCACAGAGATGACTGATGAGGAGTTCATGAGGAGACAAATAATGGAGATGAGCGCGGATGAAGAAAATGAAGAGGAAGAAGAGGAAGAGGAGGAGGAAGAAATGGAGGAAGATGAAGATGAGGAAGACGAAGGATATGGCTACCAGAAACCCAAGAAAGGCCACCATAAGCATATTATCTCTGAATCACCCAAGGAGAAGAGACGACTTCAGCACCACTCAAGCAGTTTTGAGGAGGAAACTAAGAGCTCTACTGATGTTTATAAAGGTTCAGTGGAGGAGGGTGAGGAGGATATGATGGCATCACAAGGAGGCCTGAGGCGCTTCAAAACCATTGAACTGAATAACACCAACAGTTACAGCCGGGACATGGAGCTGAGCAGTGAAAATGACTTGAGCCTTGATCGAGAACCGGAGCTAGAGATGGAGAGCCTGACAGGATCTCCTGAGGAGCGTTCCCGAGGTGACTACTCCTCCACTCTGCCCGCCACTTCATCATCATATGGCTCGGGACAGTCTCCCACTTCCATCTCATCAATGGAGGAGGACAGCGACAGTAGTCCTAGCAGGAGGCAAAGGCTGGAAGAAGCCAAGCAGCAGCGTAAAGCACGCCACCGCTCCCACGGCCCTCTCCTTCCCACTATTGAAGACTCCTCAGAAGAAGATGAGCTGAGAGAGGAAGAGGAACTGCTGAGAGAGCAGGAGAAGATGAGGGAAGTGGAACAACAAAGAATAAGGAGCACAGCGCGAAAGAACAAGAGGGATAAGGAAGAGCTGAGAGCTCAGAGACGCAGAGAGAGGTCAAAGACACCTCCTAGCAATCTTTCACCTATTGAAGATGCCTCTCCAACAGAAGAGCTGAGACAGGCTGCAGAAATGGAAGAGCTCCATCGTTCTTCTGCTTCTGAATATTCCCCTCAGAGTCTAGACTCAGAGGCAGAGGGATACGAGTCCAAACTTTACAAGTCGGGCAGCGAGTACAACCTGCCCACCTTTATGTCTCTCTATTCACCAGTGGAGAAATCATCAACAACAACAACAACCACCACCACAGCGCCATCCTCAACTTCGAAACCACTGAAGAGTGCTGAGGAAGTTTATGAGGAGATGATGAGGAAGGCAGAGATGCTTCAAAAACAACAGAAACAACAGCAGCAACAGCAGCAACATGGAAGACACGGGCAATACTATGAGGAGGACATTAATGGACAAGGTTATGACGACGATTATGAATATGAACAAGATCAAACAGGTTATGACAATGAAGCAACCGAGACAGAAACTGATATTTTTGAGGAAATCCGACAAACATCTCAGAACATCACAAAAATGCAACAGGCCACTGATGAGCAAGTAGAGATTGAGACTGAGAGCTCCTTCACAGACAAACAGCTCCTGGATACAGGTTCAGCCTTTGCTAAGCTACTGGAGCAAAGCAATGCTCTCCTAACACCAGGCACTAGTCCCACCCAGATATCAGCTCCTGTCTCGTTTGCTGAGACTGGAGGACGGATTCCTGATGTCCGAGTAACACAGCATTTCTCTGCAAAGGATAGTCACAAAGATAGGATCAAAGCAGGAAAGAACGGAATAACTCCAACAGTGGCTGCTACCACTATTGCAGCTTATGGAGTTTATGCCAGAGATGCAGTGACAATTTCTCAGACTACTTCAAGCCACACAATTACGTCTACTCAGACTAGTATATATGGCCGACAAACAGGAGGTCCTGCCACGTCCTCAGCGTCAGTCTCAAGCGTATGCAGCAAGATTGCAGAGATTACTCAGGCATACAGTCAAAGAGAAGTGATCACCAGAAGGATAGGGGAAACAAGGGGTGTTCAAGTGCGAGACAGTTCAACTTCTTCTGAGCGAATCATTGAACCACGCTCTCCCAAGTATACTACTTACTATAGGAGCACCAGTCCTCCTCTTTCTCCATCACCACCACCACAGAGTCCCACCCGTTCGCCTTCCAGAAGGGCTACCGCTGAATTCTCTACACAGACTTTCAATTCAGCATTACGAATGGAATCCGCTCATTCTGGCCCTACATCACCAGTAATGGCTCAGGGAACCCAAACTTCACATCAATCCATTTCTCCACGGCTCTATCGACAGCAGTCTTCCCAGGATGCCCCGTACTCCCCACCACCAAGCCCCGCTAGGCCAATGACAGTCAACACTGCTACTTCTCCTTTATCTTCACCTACCCGTTTTAGCCGCCAATCAACATTTGATACTTATTCTCCATGTGGCAGCCCTCCAGACACACCACCATACCAACAGTCTCCCACTCACAGTTTTTACCAAACACAAAGGGTAGAGAAAGTAAATGTGGGAACAAGTATGGCAACCACGGCCACCACTTACACCAGAGGGTCAGTGTCAATGGATAACATCTCCCTCTGTCGAATATCTACAGTTCCAGGAACTTCAAGGGTAGAGCCGGGACACATGATCCTAGGGGGGAGTGTTGTAGATCTCAGAACAGCCACCAAACCAGCTCCTATTATTATGACTGACCAGGGAATGGATCTCACATCCTTAGCAACTGAAAGCAGGAGATACCATAGTGGATCAGAAGGTGGTAGACATTCAACGATTGTACAGCCGCTAATTATGAACCTGAACACCACACCAACCACTGTGAGTGTCACTGTGGCTGCTTCCATGTTCATGAGCCAGCCCAAACAGCCGACAGTTTATGGTGATCCTCTTCAAAATCAAGTTGATCTCGGTCAAGGTATGGGTTCAGCCGTGTGTCTTTCCCAGAACAAACCACCAATTTCACCTCAGGTTGACCCATCAATACCAAAAATTGATGCCAAACTTGAAGACCTTAGTGTCCAACAGAAAGAGCTACAAAAACAACAAGAGAAGCTGCAAAAGCAACAAGAGATTCTTGAGCAGCAGTTGCAGCAGCATCATCACATGCAACATCAGCAGCAACAGGCAGCTGCTTTGGCCAGGTATAATCTTACTGGCCAGATCTCACCTTTACTGAAAAAAGACTTGCTTGTCAGCCAGACTAGCACTGCCTCAGTTGTTGTCAGTGCAATATCACCAGTTATTAACACTGAAATATATGGCACTGGTCCCATTGAGCTGAAAGGAAAGCCCAGTCCTCCTGGTTTGATGCCAGGAGGTAAATCACCACATAGCATGGTAGTACAAATAGATGGAGGACCAGAGCAGGCCAGGGCAGTAACTCAATTGGTGAAAGTAGAGGAGGGACAAGATGCTTTGGATGTGACAGGAGGCCAGATTAAACCCGACAACCAACCGACTTGCTGTGATGTTTACCGACTCCCATTTGGTGGAAGCTGTGTTGGTTCTGAAAAAGAGGGAATAAGGCCTCCATCTGCCCCACCTCTCACCTATGAATCTGACCAAGAGAGACACTCTAGTACTTACCATGACTATCCAGTGGATGGACACAAGGCCTATACATTACCTTTCCCAGGCAGGCTTCAGCCTTCCATGTCTGATACAAATCTCGCTGAAGCGGGGCAACAGTCTTACCATTCTAAACTAGGTCCACACATCCAACTTTCAGGAGATCTTGCCATAGATCTAACTGCTATGAAACAGGGGTATGGAGGATATCTAGGGATGCAATATGGCTCCTACACAGATCTTCGGCATGGAGTAGACTTCACAGCCCAAACACTGCCTATAAGGAGATATAATTCCTTGTCTAACATCAGCTCGGACTATGGCTATTCTCCTCGTGACATTGCTAACTTCCAAGAGGCTAACTTGGCTCAATACAGTGCTACAACTGCAAGGGAGATCAGCCGAATGTGTGCAGCACTTAATTCCATGGATCGGTATGGAAGCAACCCAGATTTGATGCAGTTCGGTAGTTTGGGGAGAGGAACTGGGCCTGGGACTTCCAGACTTGCAGCAGGTCTTGGCATGAGACAAAACCTCCTCTTTGGGCTAGATGGGAAACCAATCTCTCACAGTCAAGCACTAACCAACCTTATCAATGCCAGACAGGCAAGTCTCAGAGCAATGTACCCTGCTGCCATAAGGTCATCGGATGGGATGATCTACTCCACCATTCAGACCCCCATTGCTTCTACACTACCCATCACAACCCAGCCTGCCTCTGTTCTTCATCCACTACTGAGGGGGGTCTACAGGCCATACCCCTCTGCCAACATGACCCCTGTGCCCTTATCCAGTCTAAGCAGACTACCAATGAGCCCCAGAATGTCCCTATCTGGACAAGCTCCACTTCGTTACCCAGCGCCAGGTCTTCTCCAAACAACTTCAGCCACTGCCACAACATCTATTGCCTCAACAACTTCACCACCACTTGGTGGTACAGTGTCTGTTTCAACGGCACCCTCAAGCTCTACAGTCCAGGATGAACCAGTCTACCTTGGCAAAGGTGCCACAGTGACCTCCTCATCAACAGAGGTTAACTCTGTAAAAGGAACCATTGTCATACCAAAAGAGCCACAGCAACAGCCAATAAACCTGTCCCAGGCACACCTGAACAGTCAGTTACGACAACAACAACAACAACAACAACAACAACAACAACAAGAGCAACAAGTGACAACTGCTCAGCAGTCACAACAACCTCCTCCAGCCCATGCGTACCCATTCTCAATACCTTCACACACTCATGGCCATACCCAACCTCAAGTGGATCCAACTGCTGCCGCTAGTGGCTTACCCATTGCAGGGGGTCTTCCTCCCTTCCCTCCACCGGGTGCTATACACAAGGAGGGTGAAACTGAGGCAGACAGGCTGCACCGGCAACAGGAGCAGCTCCTCCAGATGGAGAGGGAGCGTGTTGAGTTGGAGAAACTCCGCCAGCTGCGTTTGCAGGAGGAGCTGGAGCGTGAAAGGAAGGAGCTACAGCGGCACAGGGAGAAGGAGCAGATCTTGGTGCAGAGAGAGTTACAAGAGCTGCAGAACATCAAGGAACAGGTAGACGGAAAACAGGAGGCAGAATGACTTTTATAGTTGGTGTCTTGGTTGGTGATGTTTGGTGGGTTTTGGTTAACGTTAGATAGTTTTTGAGCTTTGGTGTGGTGGTGTTACTTGTAGTAAATTGAGTCATTATTAACTATTTAATTGGTTAAATTTTTTCAATGCCAATCTTTGATATGCAACCTTTAACTAGACCTTCTCCGAAGGATGAAGCACACAATGTCCAAAAAATGCATGTTTATGAATTCCTCAAAGGTACATGTTACAGCTCTGACCCTTAAGAGACCTTTAAACATTCATTCAGAAAATGTTGTT
Organism: Mola mola; assembly: GCA_001698575.1. Taxonomy (NCBI): domain Eukaryota; kingdom Metazoa; phylum Chordata; class Actinopteri; order Tetraodontiformes; family Molidae; genus Mola; species Mola mola. The sequence goes on from KV751326.1 coordinate 5,278,229, forward strand.
CAAGTTTTTTCACTGTTGAAGAAAATCTTATTTTATAGTGATTGATGCCTCTTTTGTTCAAGGAAGCATTTGACCTCTAATACAAAATAGTTCGAAACTCTGCATGCTTTGTTGTTTAACTTACTGGACATGTCCTGTATATGTAAAATTGTTTCATTCCCCATTTGTTGGCCTGATTTAACTCTGTCTCCTACAAATCACATTACACAAAAGTAATTTACAACAGCAAATGCATTTATGACGGAAACATAATCACTACCTGGATTATGCTTCGAGAGAATGTCTATTTAACTGAAACAGACACTAGATTGATGTTCCGCACCAGACGTAAACGTAGGTGGTTGAGGTGGATGATCACCATACGATGTTCTGGAAACGAGGGCCAATTCAAGGCTATGGTGTGGATAAAATTAGTAAGCAAAAATTATTTGGATAAGGTTAGGTGTTTTCAGTTGCTCCTCTGCAATAAAAACTCTTGGTTAAGTTTAGGGAAAAAGTCAAGTCAGTTACATTTTCGTTACATTTCCCAAGTAAATATTTAAACTGTTGCAAATTTGTTATACATGAATGTGAATTTCAGGAGACAGGGCTAGATTATATATATAAACAACAATTGATTCCATGGTGATGTGAATATTTAACAATCAAGAGCAACACATTTGAATATGTTGCTTTTCTCAGCTCCTTGTAGCCTTGTCAAGATGTCCCTAAAGATGCACTAACATGGCAATTTTCTTCTTTTTTGATAAAACAAACAGTTGAAAATCTATCAAGTTAACTCTGTTAAACAGGTGTGGAAGCCTTCCTTAATGAGATTGAACTAGAGATGGAATGCTTATAATGCATTGTATCTAAAGCAAAAACCCTAACTCCTTATTTGCCACAGCCTGTCGTCTATGCAACAAAGAAAATGTATTTTGTATTTTCTTCTAAGCATTGTATGACTGGCAATAGCAGTTATTAATAGTTGCTGCACCTCATTCATTTTGCGCTTTCCTTTGTTTTTGCAGTTTATTATTAGTTTGGAACCATTTTCAAAACTTTTCAAAAATCACATCTCAGCAACCACTCCATGTGATTTGCTTTTTTGAAACTGAATCATCTTTTTACAACCAGATGTGCCAAAAGTCAACAATGTTGTCCTCTTCTGACTAAACTTCTCTTTCTGTCTGTTTCTCTTTTTTTCCATCTTGTTTCTTTTCCATTGATTTGTGTTTGATACCATCTATCTACATACTCACTTCTCTCTCTTCCATACTTTTCTCTGTTGTCCTCTCTCTCTCTGTTTTTGCCAACATGTGCTCCTTTTTGGTCCCCTTTCCACAACATTTCTTAGGTTCTACACCAGCAGCAACATGAACGTGAGAAGCAACTTGTTCTCCAGAGGGAGCAGCTAGCCCAACAGAAATCCCAGCTCGACCAGATCCAGTCTTTACAGAACCAGCTCCAGCAACAGCTGGAAGAACAGAAAAGGCAGAAAACAGCAGCTCAGAGCATTCAGGTGAAGGGTGGGAGGAACTCTGACAGATGACTGATATGACTGATGTTGAAGTTTTAGACAGTAGACATTAAGGGTGAAAAATGTTGAGGAAAGATGCCTCATTATTGCATTTTTGGCTTGCAAGACACATGCCTACCTCTCCTTGAAGAGATTTTTGAAATATTCAAATTTCCCACTTATAAAATAAATTCTGCAAGATTATTTCAGTCTTCACGCATGAGTTCATAATGTTCTTTCTGAGTGTTTTTTTAGTGTTACAACTTTAAATTTTTGGATGTATGTCTGCTCTCAGACATTTCTTTGGTGGGCCTGGTGAATCTATGACTGTGATAGGAGATGTGACATTAAAGAGATTTTAGTTTCAATTCATTTAAACAACTGAGAACCTTGAATCAATCCCTTTTCTTTCTTTAGTTGGATGCTAATGGACAACCCTTGCATCCCTATATTGACTCGCAGATGGGTACCCGTTCCCTCCCTAATTCCTCCTCTGAGATCTGTCTGAGGAGTCAGGAGGAGCATGTGGAGAGCAGGAGCAACATGAGGAAACATAGCTCCTTGACCAGGCTGAGCAGGGACAGCCTGGATGGCGATGGCGTGATGTTTTACGGGTCCCCTCGAAGGATCGTGGACAGTTGTGTGCAGACAGATGACGAAGACAGGGAGGAGAGGTATGGTCGATGGGAAGAGGTAGTGAACTATCTGTGTGCCTTTACGAGGCAGTTTGCCTCCTCTATTTATATTCAAATTTACTTCACATCTTGCTGTAGTTAAAAGAAACAAAAGATTAGCAAAGATGTGGGTAAGGGCTTAATGAATAATTTATAAACAGGTTCACAGGGAATACTCATGCCACATCTCTGAGAATTAATCATTGTGTGACATGAAAAGATCATACTTTATCTAGATTTAATGATAAAACATACTTGATAAATTTGCTATGTTAGCACTTTGTAATATAAGTAACCAATTACATTTTCATGTTCTTGTACTAATATGGTGAAATATTGGTGTAATATATCAGTATGTTCACTCTGTTTTCCCCACACTCGTTTTGTTACAGGCAACAATGTTAGTGTACCTCGCAACAGCCCAAACCCATAAGATTTAGTACCAGAACTGACCCATCACCCGCAATTGTGTTTAAATCAAACCAATGCCTGCCCAGACCCGTTAGGTCATGTCCCACAACCTGGCCTGTGGGCCGTGATTAGACACACAAGCTTTGAAAGCTGTGTTGTTGGAAAGTGTCTCTCAGTCACTGCAGCGGCTGCTGTGCTCCTGCAGCCTTGCTCATGTTTCTTTGTGATTGTATCAAATGCTAACACTTTATGGGTCTGTTTACATACAGCAAAACCGCGCTGACGACATTATTTTGGCAGTCTGATACCACACAAAAATTCTTCCAAAAGTGCGACTCGGCCTTCAACGATGTATCATCCACAGTAGGATAATAGCCTCCATTTTCACGCAGCTCGCAGTTTGCCGACATCGCAGTGCATCAGTGATGTTTTGGCCAGTTGTCATGGCGGTGAAAGGTTGTGTCGTTCACAATGAAACAACACTGCTGCTGATTTGGCTTGATAACATCAGTGATTTAGACGTTAAAATACTGCACATTATTTCTATTTCAATTTTGTTCTTGCCAACTGCCCCCCCCCGACATTTTGTTTATGCCTACCGGTTCCTGACACATTGCAGGACCTTGCAATAAGTCAGTAATCTTAAACTTATTGTTGGACACAATTACGGGTTTTTAATACTCGGGACTGGCTATCTGACAGCTACCAGAAAGTGTGTTATTGGTATGTACAAAAAATGCGCTTTACATGCTACAAATGTCACAATCATTTCTTTCCTTATTGCTTTTCTTTACATTTTATCACCAGGTACATGATGCGTCACCGCACCAGGAGGCGTGGTCGCAGTGTTGACTGCTCCGTCCAGACAGATGACGACGACGACAAAGCTGAGACGGAGCAGCCAGTCCGCCGAAGACGTTCCCGTTTCTCTCGGCACTCTGATTCCAGTGCTGCTGGGAGCAGCTCTGTCTCATCGGCCACAGCAGCTACTGACGGCAAAACTGATGCTTCCAAGATGGCGTCTTCCAGTATTGCTGTCCAGACCATCAGAGAAATGTCTTGCCAGACAGAAGTCGAGCACCTAGGAAGGGTCTCCCCCGCAATTCATGTAACCGTACCAGACCCAAATAAAGTGGAGATTGTGCATTACATCTCTGGACCTGAGCGGACCCAAAAAGGGCAGTCTCTCGCATGCCAGACGGACCCAGAAGCGCAGTCACAGGGTGTTGTAGCCCCCCAGCTCAGTGTACCAACCACAGTCAGTCCATATTCTTCCTCCAGCACAGCCGGATCGCAACAATCTGGTTCTGCCGACCTATTGATCCAGCAGCGCCAGCAGCAGCATATCGCAGCAAGCGCAGCCAAGTTTGAGCGCAGCCGTCCAGACCCCCTCGACATCAATTACCAGCCTCACAACCACCTGCACAACGAGTCGATCTCCAGCATCATCCGGCAGCAGCAGACAGCCCCCAAATCTCCACAGGTCCTCTACTCTCCTGTCTCCCCGGTGTCCCCTCACCGCCTGCTGGAGACGTCTTTGTCCAGTGAGAGGCTAAACAAGGCCCATGTCACACCCCAGCAGAAGTCCTACACAGCCGAGTCTCCCCAACGACGCCCCTTCGTGCCCAGACCCATCAAGAGCTCCCAAAGGTCGATGTCTGACCCCAAATCCCTCAGCCCCACCACAGACGAGCACACCAAGGCCAGGTTGTCCCTCTATCAACAGCAAGCACTCCAGAGCCAGGTAAAGTCACTCATGTCAGTCAAGAATTAGTACACACTGAGAGATAAATCAATTCTTATTAAATTAAAAAATTGCCTAGATAAGATTGCTATAAAGATAAGGTAAGGTTTCTCAGAATCAAAGAAGCTCATTTTAAAGACTACACGATGCATGCTATCAGATAGAGCTCAAGTCCATTTGTGTCATAACTGCTATTTCTTTTCTTTTACACACATGAAACACTATACTTGTATGTTACTGAAAAAACATAATCATTCTATAAACAAAGCAATAATAGATGGTAACTTACTGTAAATTAAACAGTAATTAATAACTGCCATGGTTACAGAAGCACAGACCGTACTGACCTTTAAACTCTGAACATGCTAAATGGATTTTGTTAATGTGACTTGGAGGTTTGATTGAATTTCTGCAGAATTTATCTCCCGATCTACCAGTTTACCTTATTGCTTTCATGCCATGTGTCCATTCTAATGCTAGCAATGCTAGCTCACGTCACAGTCTCAGAGGCATTATTCATCTTCAAGAATTCCTGCAGTATCCCATGTGACAAAAACATTCCATGTCAATAATCATTCAATTCAATATACACATAAATAAGCCATTACAAAGGGATCCACAATTAAAGAATAGTTTATAATAGCAGTTTGATATTACAAAACCTGGTACAAGGGCCCCAGCACAAGTTTCTCTCTCTTGTTATCTCTGCTGTAGTCAAATGTCTGACCCGCTTTTATGTTGTTCATTGGCATCAAACCCAGCATCATCAATACTCAAAGGTTTCCATCCTTTCAGTCCTCCGATCTCCTGTTGTTGTTTGTGAGTGCAATGGATGTTGTACGTAAATACTAATTCCCTTTGTTGTGGATTTTTGGGATATTAGACATATTTTTGTTATCGACAGTATGTCCTTAAGGGCATACAGTATTTATTAGATCTGCCCCATTCCCAATTTGAAACAAGTCACCGGTGTGGCCGATGGTTACGATGCTGCCATGACGATGAAATATTTAGTACTGCGCTTTCATTAGGTACTTATTATATTGAGTACTTATAAAAAGTTTTACTTTTTGCATTTAATATCATTGTTTAGGCATACAAAACTCCTACGTAGGATTAAAGCACAAGGCAAAACACTGTGCATTACTGATGATTTATTTTCATTTTCTTCATACCTACAAACAAGGAGCAGTGAAAAATGAAACCTGTAGACTTTGTCCTCGTTACAGGATACAAGTGCCAAACAACTCTAACATTAAAAATACTGTATATTCATTGTTGATTTCTAGGTTACTATGACTAATACTACAGTTCCTGCTACTGCTTCTGCTACTCTTACAGCTACTACCACAGAAATTAAAACAACAATAATAAAAGTATGAAGAAGATGCAGAAAAGAAGAAGAATAGTAATAATAATATTAAAAAAATCATTGGAAAATCTAGATAGACCAAAAAAACAACAAACAAAAATCCAGCAATAAAAAAATCAGCCTTCAGTAGTACACAAGAATTAAGAGGAATTTCAAAATGAATCAACTTTATTAAAAATCTAATTTCTGAATTTCTGAAAAATAGATGAAAAGGTCAGCCAGCCTCACCCCCTCAGGCAGGTCTGTCCAGAGCTTTCACTGCCACGGACGCAGTCAATGCTTGATTTTGTTTGCGGGTCCCCTAATAATTTGAGATTATAGGAATATGTTTTTACTGCCCTCATGTGAAGATTATATGACTAATAAATCCCTATGGGTATATATTCTTATGTTGCTGCATCTGCATAGCTTATTATGATGAAGTAATGCATTTTCAAATTCAATGGCATGTTTGGCAGGAGAAGACAAGATAAAATACTTACAAATATTACATTTTTTTTTTTTTTTTTTAATGTTATTTATGCTATTGATTAGCCATAGTAAAATATTGTTTCATCTGAACGAAAGCTTGACTGGTTTTGACAGTCATCTCCATACATCCATATCTCAGTTCCACACTGTGCAATTAAGATATATATCTTAAAAGATAATCAAAGAAACTAAAATTCCATAATTTATTCCTTTTTTTCTTAGGGTCTTAGGGTTGAGCACATGCTTTACTTTACTCTTGGTTTGAAAATCTGCACTTTAAAAGCTCACAATAGCTTGGAAACAAGCATGAGGTTGTATATGTGTCATTTCCAAAGATAATAATATTGCAAACATGTGGAGAATGTACACTGAAATATCTGTGCCACTCTAAAGTGGTGCTACCCTATTTTGTGTTTAACATCCCATGTGGGTTTACTGCTGTTTATTACTATTTATTGGCACATAGCAACCGAAGGCAATTAATATCAAAATTGTTTGGCAAAGCTTTATAGTTATTCCGTTTTTCTATGATACTTTTTCACCACAAAGTATTTCAGTGAGATTAGTTTGAAGTGGAAAATATGAATTTTTAAGACTTTTTAGTGAGACGCTACAGTGAAAACATTCCTTAAAAATCTATTCTTTAATAAATTTTTAAATTCCCTTACTAATCAATATTTTACTTAAAATTCTCAATTGTTTGCATTACATGTAGTGAATTGGTTAACAAAATACTGCACCACTGCCACTAATCTAGATGTTATTGTATGTCCACTAACACAAGCTCCACTCTTGTTTCCTGTTGTCCTCGTCTCTGTGTCTATATGTGTCTCTCTTGCCTCCCTTGTATATCCCTGTCGTATTCTTCTTTCCTTGATTTTTCTGTTTGTTGACCCCTTTTTCACTTTTTTGAGTTGTCCTCCCTCCTCTTTCTCCTGTTCTGTTCTTATGTTCCTTGCACATCCACCACCTTCAACCGTCTCCATCCACTCACGTTTCATAAATCTCCCTTGGCCACCTAAATGAGCTCTTTCTGACCTTTTTCATTCCTTCGTCTTTAATCTGTCCCTTACATCATTCCTTACCTCTGCCTTTATTCCTTCTGTCTTCTCTACTATTTTATTCTATTCTGTCTTCTACAACTTTTTTTCTCTCCTTAATCTTGGCTCTTCACTCATTCACCTCAATTTCCTCTTCCTGTTCCTGTGGAGTCATATTTGTTTTCTACAAATCCCAACCATCTCCATTTAACTTATTGTCCATTCTGTCTCTCCATTCTTCTTTTTTCCCTGTCCGATTCCTTACTTTCCATGCATTCCTGTCTCCCCATATTCTGCTCCTCTCCCACCCCTCCCTCCCTCTTTTTCTCTTTCTGTTTCTCTCTCTCTCTCCAGCTGGCAGCCCTACAGCATAGCTCACTGCTCCGTAAAGTGAAGCGAACCTTGCCCAGCCCTCCTCCGGAGGAGACTACCACACCAGCTCACCTTCCCATGATGACACCCACCCTCCAACAGGTCTACCTGCCCTCCATGCCCAGTCTCAAGCCCAGCTCCAGATCTGGTCTGGCTGCCAAAGCCAGCCTCCTCAAAGACCTCACCCATGAGCTGAAGGCCGTGGAGCAAGAGTCAACCAAGCTGAGAAAACAGCAAGCTGAACTGGAGGAGGAAGAGAAAGAAATTGATGCTAAACTGAGATACCTCGAGCTGGGGATCCATCAACGGAAAGAGACACTGGTGAAGGAGAGGGAGAGGAGGGATATTGCCTACCTGAGATGTATGGGTGACAGTAGGGACTATATGTCTGATAGTGAGTTGAACAACCTTCGTCTAGCAGCTGCAGCTGCATCGCATGAGACCAATGGGCTTCTGTCTACAAGGCCAAGCACTGCCCCCCTCAGTCAGTTCACCAGCGATCTTAATACAACATCCCAGTACCCACCCACTTCATCTTTCCTCTCCTGTCAGTACCCCCAGAGCCAATCAGCAGCACCAACTCAGCAATCAAGTCTGCTGTACCAGTCTTCAACATTCAGTCAGCCTCCCTATCCAACTGTGTCTCAGTCCCAGGCACTGCCACAGCCCACACCCCTTCAGAGCCACGTCCCACCTCCTGGGCCTTCTTACCAGTCTCAGACCTCATACCCTCCCCACTCCTACCCGCAAACTCAGCCCCCATACCCCCAGACAGACATGGGGTTACCAGCTGCACCTCAGCCCCAGCCCCAGCCAGGGCATACGGGTTTTGGACCCGCACCACCAGGCCAGCCTCCGTACCCCACCCACAGCTCACCCTATCCCAGTGCTGTTTCCTACCCCAGCCAGACCACCCCATACCCTGGGCAGCCACAAGCAGATATACTGACAGTACACCCAGGGAGACCAAGACAGACCTCGCTCGCTGATCTAGAGCACAAGATGCCCACCAACTATGAGACGATAAGCAACCCAACAGTTGTGGTTACCACCACAGCACAGGATGCTACCTATTCCAGTACAGCACCCTCTTATGGTCAGTACACTGGATCAACAACAATGGCCAGCACCTATGGGCCCTATGGCTCAGCACAAGTGTCCAGCGGCTACGGTGGGTACTCTACCCTGCCAACCAGCACTTATGGCCAATATACTTCTCCTTCAGCTAGCTCATATGGCCCATACACCACAACCACTGCTAATACTTATGGTTACACAACCACAACAGCCAGCTCTTATGGACAGTACACTTCTGCAGTTTCTAATACCTATGGGCACCCTGTAGACAGTCCCTCCACCTACAGCACGGCAGATGGGATGTATGGGGCTCCTGGCTTAGAGCAAAACATCCCGAGGAACTACATGATGATTGATGATGTAAGTGAGCTGACGGCAAAAGACGGGCTGGGCACGACGACAGGGGACATGATGCATCATGGCAGCAGTGGGCGTTACCCGGGCGACATCCACGGCCACAGCAGCACCATGGGGAGCACGACGCGTGGGGGAACTGGCAGCTCCTCATACGGCAGGGCACCTGAAGAGGAAACAGCGATGCAGGAAGAGTTGTACGACCACCATGGCAGGGGTAAGAGCAGCTACAGGCACGGACCCTTAGGGGGCAGCAGCAGCAGCGTGAGCGCTAGCATGGGTGGGGGATCCCCCTATTACTATGACTATGACTACAAACATGGCAGCATCCGGGTACAGAAACCTTCGTCTTCATCCAGAAGCCTTCTGGCTCCTGCTGTTATGTCCTCCAAACGCAGCAAGCACAGAAAACTGGGGAGTATGGAGCAAAAAATCTCTAAGTTTTCCCCGATTGAAGAGGCCCGTGACGTTGAGGCAGACCTGGCCAGCTATTCCTCAGCAACAGGTGGGGCATACCCTTCCTCTCACATTCGAGGGCGCCAGCTGATTGAGGATTATGGCTTTAAGAGGAGTGCTTACGAAACCGGCACTACCAGTCACAGTAGTCGATACTATGGTTCAACGGTGGATGAGGACGATCGGATTTATTACACCTCCACTGGCCGTTCCCGTTCAACAGGCTACGGCATGGACAAGATCTCGGCCAGAGACTACCCTGGGTATCGCAGCAGATCCTATGAGAGGGACGACCGCTCCTACCGATCTGGCTACAGCAGGGGACGCCACCCAACTCGACAGTACTCTGAAGAGGAGAGCCCCCTCAGTCCCCTGGGGAGGTTCATGGGCTCTGGACGATCCTCAAGCTTAGGTCCCCATCCATACGACAGTCGCAGCAGTAGATACCAGTATTATTACGGCCACTGTGGTTCCAGCCACTCATTGCCGGATGTTCAAGACCATATACGGGACCTTCCCCGGACACATGTCTACAAATCGGATGATACATACATTATAGACGATTATCACTGTGCTGTGTCAGACAGTGAAGGTAATTGTGGGAGCTGAACGCCCACACAGTCTCACAATCTACTACTACTTCCACCGTTTATCTAAACGTCCCCCACCCACCCAGAGGCTATAGGCTTAGCAAAGAAAAGGAGAAAGAGAAATTGAGACAGAGATAGCCTTTGCATGCGGATGTTTTCTTCTTCCCGAAAGTCACGTGGAGCTGTCTTATCAGTGGACTGCTGTCTGTCTGTCTGCCTGCCTGTCCGTCCTTACGTCGCCGTTCGTCCAGTCGTCTGTCTGTCCGATACTCGCATGGTCCTTCGGCGTGGTCATGTTCCTCGTTTGCCACACTGTGATTCCCTTGAAAGGTCCACTGTGCACGACACAGATGCAATGTATTTTTTTTTCTTCACAGAGTTTTATCTTTAACTATGTCTTTGGCATTGATGTTTTGTTTACATGTGTTTTGATTTATGAATTCTCTGTTAACACTGCAAAACATTGACACAAAGTCAATCCTTTATCCTTCCCCTTATCTCTCAAAAATGGTCTGGTATTATTTTCTCACTGCAAAAATGCTTAAAGGAAGGAGATTCAAAGGCTCCTTTTAAGGCAGTCGCTTAATGTGCAGCATAATTCATCTTCAAGTCTTTGGCTTTAATTTTCAAGTTTGTATTTGAAAACAAACTCAGCTGCCAAAGCAGACAGTTTTGCAGTGTGTGTTTTATTTAGTATATATTGTCTTGTAATGTGTAAAGGTGACGTTAAGTATATTCTGCATGGATGTAAAACTTTTATTTTTATTTTCTTTCTGTGTCTTCTCCCTTCTACACTTTTCTTTTGCATGCGGTTGGTCTTCTTCCTGCCTCCTTCCTTCTCTCAGCCTGCATGCCGCTGTCTCCAAACGACATGGAGATTGACTGTGATCTGCTCTCGGTTTCCAAAGCCTACCATCTGGGCCAAGAAGAAACTGACTGGTTTGAGAAGCCACGTTCCAGCTCACGACACTACGGCAGCAGCCATTCGTCTGGGAGGAGCCGGCATGGTTTCAAACACACCTATCATGATTATGACGAGCCTCCTGATGAGGACTTGTGGCCACAGGATGAGTACGGCCACGGAGGGCGACACTCTTCGTCCCGGGATCACCGGCATCATGGAAGCTCTAGTCGACATTCATCTTCGTCTCGACATTCCGATGAGCCAAGGTCATCAAGGTCATCTAAGGGGCACCCTAAAGACCCCTCAGTGCGTCATGAACCTTCAGGACGATCATCATCTTCAGGAAGGCGCGGTGACTCAAGGTCTGGAGGATACCATTCTTCGGACTACTCCCGGGATCCATCTGGGCACCACCATGGCCAGCGCTCCTCCAGACAAGGGGACCCACACCGCTCCTCCCGCAGCAAGTCCCAGCAACCAGTGGACATGCAGGGCCAACCACCTGGTACAAAGTATACCTCTATACCTCAGATAGAACTGGATATGCCAACTGTAATAGCTTTATATATTCATTTGCAGAATAGAAAATAAACTATAAACTATAGCCCTTTGCCTCAATTATATCTTGAAACATGGAGCAGAATAAATGTAAAGTCAGTTAAATGACTTTGCAAAATACTAAAAATAATGGTGTAATAACACATGTTATGATGTCATTTGGACGTTTGGTGTGTAAAAGTACCAGTTAAAGACATTTAACATTGCCTGTTCAAGTTTAAGGCTAGAACACAATTATATTTAATTTAGATTCTACTCAGAGTTAAAATCTGGAGCCTGTCCATAATGAGGACAGGTGCTAAAATGTCTTCATTTAAAAGAAATTATATATGTATGTGACTTGATTTAAATAAGAGGCGTATTTAAATCAATTGAAAGAGCACTATGATATTTTCAAAAATAAAAAGCGGGGAAACAAAGAGAGCAACCCAAAGCATCAGAGTTTGCCAACTCTGGTATAGAATGAAGGTTAGAGACCTTGAGTTGAGTTAGTTGGTTGAATGTTATTTATTGGGTAAAGGTTTAACCTCAACCGGATTCAAAAGGTGCTCATGATTTACAGCTTTCTCCTCTAATCTTTTCAATTCATTTATGAACCGCTATCCATAAATTCAGATGAACTTTTCCTGTTTTTTAAAATCTCTGGTCTCACTGAGCTAAATTTTATTTTCCCAGATCGTTACTGGAGCAATGAGCTGTGATTCTGGAATAAAAACCCTGTTGAATTTCTTATTTAGGTTTGAGGCGCAACAATTCAATATCCCTATATTTCAGAATGAATGCAATGTTCTTTTACAATCAGCTGTCCCCTCAGGGATCAACAGTTTTTAATTAACTATACGAAGCGTAACATTTCGAAGGAAAAATTTTCTCCCAGGCCAGAGCTGTGTTTGTAGCAGTTTACTCATTAAATCACTGGTTTAACAATATTCATGTTCTTTCATTTCTGTTTCTCCTGTCAGTTGGAATGCACTAAAATAAAAAAAACTACAACGGACTTAAAAGAATACTGTGAAGTACAAAACCCCCCCCCCCAAAAAACACTGCCGTTCCCTAATTAGCAAACTGGAGTTCAGTAACAATTGCAGAATGTCCATAGAGGCAAATCCATAATATGAGATAATATGATATAATACATACATATAGCATAGTATTTGCTGTAAATGCTTACTGCTATAATTCATTTTACCTTCATAATTCTTGTGTTAAGACAAAAAAAATGGCAACAGTGAATGCAGACCTCCTCCCCTTCGTCCTCTAAGGCTCCTCCAGGTCAGGCAGCAGCTCCAGCCGGGCTCAGGGCCCGGCTGGGGGGCCAACAGGATCAGGGCGACAGAGCGGTCCAGGTTCCCAGTCAGAAGGGGCTCCGGGACAGAGGACCCAACTCCAACAACAAGCCCAGACGTCAGCGGCCAGGCCAGGGCAGCCTGGTGCCATTACGGCCGCAGGGCCTCAGCAGCAGCCCCCGATCCAGGGACAAGGCTCGGGGCAGGGCCAAGCCAAACCAGGGCAGATGGGGCCAATGGGTGGACCCATGGGGCAGGCCAGGCAGACAGGTCCGACTGGAACGACACCACCCACCATGGTAAGTACGGGAAGGGAAGATTGGAAGCAGAAAAAAGTCCAGATAAAAGAGAATCAACTAGAATTTAGTGTTTGAGCAAAAATAAAAATTGGATATCAGCAGAACGTCTACATTCTGATTAGACTTACAGGAACTTTCCATCACTGAAGGTGTGTGTGTGTGTGTGTGTGTGTGATTGATGTTTGAAAGAACATCTTTTCCTTATTTTCAGCCAATTTTTTTCTCCCATCGTTCTGCTTTCCTCCACCCTCCTGCATCTGTCTGTCTTCTCCCCAGAGATAAGAGCTTGTCCATCTCTTCACAGTTCAGAGGGGTTTATTTCTATTCTGCTGTGCCACTGTTGGCAGGCCTTATCAAACGCTGTGATTAACACAGATGCAGCTGATAACTGAATAGAGTTGATTCCCTGTCTGCTAAACACTCAAGGAACTGGCACTCATAATGTCTTCCTGAAAAATCGATACCATCGTGCATTTACTCCCTAATCATAAATCCATGTAAATCTATTTGCTATTGCAGTCTACAAACCTTATTACCAGATTTAACATGAAAACTCAAATTGAGTTTAGTGATTTTCTTCCTGCATTCAATTTTTCATTAGTAAATGTATGAATGAGTTACCAATAAAGGTTACAAAGTCGCCGTCACCATTATGAATATACCCAAATTATTCATTCTGAAAAGCACTCATGATTTCCACATTGCTGCATTGTTGTACTCAGCAGTAAGAACAAAGCGAAATCACCCATACTGACTCTTATCAAATTAGGCAAGAATTGATTTGGAAGTTATTCTGTTCTGGAACAGCTCCGACAGGAAGCCATAAACAGTAAATGGAATCTGTCATGTTGTTGTTCAGTCTGCAACCTCATTATGTAAAGTTCATTGTGCAATTTAAAGCAGTGATTAAGTAGTTGTAAATAATAAAATAATGCGTGTGGCATGGTGCATCACTATGCGTCATCTCTCAGTGATTTAAAAATACTGAATTTTTAAATGATTATTTGGGATCAGCCCAGTGTCTGCCATGTCAAGTTTATTTATGGAGGACAAAAAAAGAGTGGGATGACTGTTCTAAGACTGGGCCGTATTTCCAATCACAGTGATGGATGTCAGAAATGGTCTGGCCTTCATCTCTCCTCTATTTAGACAATAGCGTCTGCCAAACTCTGCCAAAGACAGAATTGATGAATAATACAAGCATTTAAGCATGAGAGCTTGCTCCCTGGGGTTAGCCATCAAAACAATTTCAAATTAGGGTTCACCTAGACGCTTTTTATTCAGAGCTTTTACAATCTCATGGTCTTCATCAGGGGATAGTGTTTGCTAAGTGTGTCGTAGAGTGCATATCAGCTTTTCAAAAAGTTCACAGTGAAATGATGTCAATGAGGACCATCAGGGATAAAGAATAGTTAATGACACTTAAAACCTTAAGTGCTTGAGTCCACGACAATTATATGGACTTCATAAGATATACGAAGAGGGAGCCCCCACTCAGACCAATCAGCAGCAGTATCAACTCCCTCACTTACAATATTGCCAAAAACATTACTTCTACTTTTGCACCTTTGTGGGAGACACTCCTATTCAATATTCATAAATCCATGGACCTGAACAATGACATTCTGGAAGTTAAACTGGCCCCAGATGGAAACTATGATATCTTTTATTGTCACTTCACTTTTCACCTGTATACCCACATCTCAGGCAGTGGAGACAATCAGAAAACAGACCTCCCAGAACCAAACAACCCCTAATCAGATTTGTGACGTACTGGACCTCTGCCTTACCACCATGTTTTTCAAGTTCTGTACGATGAGTACAGACATAAGCATGGCTGTGCCATGGGTTCTCCAGTTCCACTAATTTTAGCCAACTCGGGGGAGGAAAGCAAAGCTTAACTGCTTTCAAAGGAACAACACCTTGTTTATGTGTTTGGATCAAAACCCAAGAAGCACAGGCCTTCACGGAACATATCAGCTCAGTGGACAGTAACATCAGATTCACATGGAAGGACTCCAAAGCAAATACACTACCATTCTTGGACTGCTGCAGTGCAGACTGAAAGGGATGGAAGCTACAACACTGATGTTTATAGGAAACCCATACACACAAAATAGTACATTGTATTTGACATCCACCGCCCACTGGAAAATATGTTGTCATCCATTGATTCAGCGAAAAGGCCTAGAAAGGCATTGGAACACCCAACAGACAGGGAAATAACAACAAGCAAAACAACATTGTTGTCCCGTACAGTATGTGGCTGGAGTGTCAGAGAAACAGAAAGATTTTCTCTAAACATCATATCCCAGCGCGCCTCAGAGCCAGCAACATTTTCAGACAAAGACCGGTTCATCTTAAGGCCAAAACACTCAAGCCGAGCAAAGTTGTGTATGCGGTCCAATGTAGCCATTAGTGAACAGACCTATGCATAGGGAAGAACCACAGACAACACACAAGAGCCAGTTCCCCAGGACAAAACCCACAACGTACAATCTCAACAGAGAAGACAGGAGCCTTGAGAGAGAAGTGAAGGAGGCCATATGTGTCAAAATGGACCAACCCTTATTAAACAGAGATTGTGGATTAACACGCCACATATGAGCCACTTACAGCACAATCCTGAGATTCCTCCCCAGGACACTTAACTTCCATGATTCAAGATGTGAGCTCATGTGACCTTCAGAACCCAGATGAAAGCTGGGTGGGTCATTTATTCACTACTGAGTCATGCCTTGTCTCCCGCGACCACCCTCGAGGTGTAAAGGACCGTAGTAGAATTTAAATCAGAATTTTAGAACTGAAGTCTTTCAGATGAGAGATAAGACATTTTCAAGAACCCAAAAGAAGTCCAATCAGCTTCAACTCAAGCTCTTGAGGACTGGACCTGGATAACTGCAAAAAACTACATAGACAACAATAAAAATCTCTTGAATTCCTTTCTGTAAAATTGGCTTATAAATTTGGAGATTAAATTGAATTGTTCAGATTTCCTCAGATCTCCTAAGACTCATCTCTAAGTAATGGTATTAATTACCCAAATCACTGAACAGGGAATGTCTCCACTGTGACTCCTTTCAACTGAGTAGTGCTGTTGTCTGAAGGCCTGTTTTAATAAACTGGTTCATAGCTTTCAAACAGAACACATGCACTGATTAAATATTTAAAAAGTTTCCAAAGTTGTAATATTTTCATTCTACAATATTGCCTGCCTGGACAAGAAGAAGTGCAACCATTAATAATTTGTTTTTTCTTCAATCGTAAAACTCTGAATGGACCCCTGGATCACTAACAATGACACTCAGATTGACAACTGAGTGTGCTGACAATCATTCAGTCAATCATTCATACGTTTTACCGAGCTGTCACAACACAACACAATAGAGGAGCAGCTTTAGTATCTGTCAGTCGTCAATGTCTCTCTCCTCACTGTCTCTTCTTATCTCTGTCTCATTCAGGTCTTGTTTGACTAAATTAAGATAAATCTTATCTCACCCTCATCCCGACAGTTTTATCGTGAAAAGGTTCCGAGATGTTTTGGTGACTACATGTGTCTGCTTCACGGTCACTCCCGCTGTTTCGTCTTCTTCCCTCCCTCTGTAGGCTAAGATTGACATACCTCCAGTTACAGCTATTGGAGCAAAAGCGGCACCCATCATGGCAGGCACAAAAGCAGGGCAGCCCCCGCTCACGGGCATAGGTACAGTATAATCTCCTCTCATACATGCATACATACACACAATACACACCAATATTAACCACTGTTGTCTGTCCTACATAACCTGTATGTCCTGTCTCATCCAATCTGAGAATAACCTGCAGATAATCCCACACTTAGAGCTTTTACTTTGACGCAGCAGAGCCACCGGAATGTGCCAAGTCTGTATAAACTAGTTTATTTGGTAATTCATGTCATCCGTCGATTTGACAGCTAGACAGTCAAACTCTAGTAATGTGTGAAAGCGACAAGGTACTGTGCATTTGGAAAACTGAATGTGGTTGCAGCAAGTGGTTTGTCTTTAATGCAGTGTGGTTGATTCTTGTATGTTGTATTGTACCGGGACAATAATCTTTTTTCTGAGTGATCCGCAGCTGTTAAGTCTTGCCCCAAACTTAACTAAGGACTCCAAATAAAACCATGCTTAAACCAAACTGTTAATCCTCTTTTTTGTACGCTGTAGGATCATTTTGCTTAATTAAAAAGTACTGAGGGTATGCTTGGTCTTCTGTTTGTTTAGCAGTAACTACTGAGTTAGTTAACTGCCAGGAAAATTTCAGCTAGTTCAACTGAAAAATGGGACATGCTTTCTACTACCCACACTGTTTGATTTTCACACAAATTTTGGAAAATGCGTAGACACCACTCGACACCAATATATGAATATGTCTTCCTCTGCCCTCTATGGTTCTTCTTCGTCATGGTCGCCTCCTTGTTGTTCTGTCCAGGCTCCAAGGCAGCTCCTAGGTCAGGAGGCATTGGCAGTGCAGCAGTGGGTCAGCCTGGCATGGAGGGAGACAGCATGTTGTCCAAGATCCTGCCTGGAAGCGCCGCTGAGCAGGCCGGCAAACTGGGAGAAGGTACTATTTATTATTATATTGCTGGTACTTCCTTTATTATTACCATGTTGTAGCACATAATAATAATAATAATCTCTTGTCATTATTAGTGACAAGTGAGGGAAATACACACAAAAGGTCAATTAACATATTATTTATTAAGAAAAGGTGATAAATGTAAGATTAAAGTTAATGTAAACCTGGCATGTGTGTGAGTGCCTGATGGAAACACCATTAACTGTCTCAGGCAGGAGGAAGAGACAGAAACCCATATTTCACCTACATTTATTTATTTATTTATTCATCTTTTTTTTGTTGTTTTTTTTCTCCTACCTTTCACGTTTTTCTTTTTTTTTTTTTTTTTTTTTTTTTAAATCTCTTTTACCTCCTTGGCTTTTTTTTAACACCATCAACACACACACTCCAAATGTTGATGGTGAAAAAGAATGAATTGATTCGATCAATAAATAAATAAACCCACCCAACCCCCTTAACAGGCTCTTCCTATTGAGTCAGGGGGTTGTTCTGCCTCCTCCCCAGAGTCTGTTGGCACACATACACACATACAAACGGCCATTCTCAAGCATATATGTGCCATTTATTTCTGCTTGTTTGTTTGTCAGGTCTTCTTTAACTGTCTCACCTGCTTGTCTTTGTCTTTTCTCGGTCATGACTCTCACTTGTTTGGTGCGAGCTTCCCTTTATAACACCTAAAACATACTAGGCACTTAATGAAAGATGTTGATCAACTATATCTATAGATAAACACTACAATAAAAGTTGGAGAAAGTTGAAGGCAGAAAGTTGGAGGCAGATATTTTTCAAACTAGTTTTTTACTGTACATTATATGCCCTAAACAACCCATGAAGCCGAGGGATATTTCCAAAGGCTCAAGGGGAGCTGGGGCCTCTGACTGAAGTGACTGTTTCTCATTGGAAAGTTAAAGAAATAGTAGGAAATGCAAAATGCTCACAGAGAGTTCTAACAAACCTACAAGGGAATGCATAACCCAAACAAAAAACAAGCGAAACAAGTACGAAGAGGCTTAAACAACTACAAAAAGAGACAAGCAAAGCAACAAAACTGCAATCAGATCAGTGTCATCTGCAGAGAGACACACAAAAGAAACAATAATCACATGTCTCATAGTAGTGAAACAAACCACATCCAACTAACCACAATGTGCATTTGCTTTGTTTCTTTCAGCTATCTCCGGATTTGGCAAGAAGTTCACCTCTTTCTTCTGAGGTGCTGCGATTAAGGTACGTCCTTTCTTTATGAGTGTGACATGTCACACCGTGCACGTCGGAGCTGCACAACACAAGTCATACAAAACAGTAACGCAGAAAGCTTACAGGTTCTACAAAAAAATGCCTCTTAAGTAATTCATCTATGAATCCTGAGATCCTTTTTCTCTGTGTACCTGTGATTTTATGCTGCTGCTCTCAGCTGACGTTTCTACTCTTGCTGTCTAAAAGAACATATATATTAATCCTTCATTCATTTCCTTTGAGCAACTTTCTTGTATTACAGGAGTATTAATACATACACCGAGGCTTTTTGGAGCCTGCAATAAAGAGCTGACGTCTTCCTTTTCCCGTTTCCCTGCCATTCTGTCAGTGTAACCTCTGAACTGTCTCGTGCACACGCGGACAGGGGAATGGTTCATTATGATAATCGATATATTTTCACACCACTTAATATACAGTTGATCTACACCGCAGTGAGAAATGGCTGTTTATGTGGGCTGGTTAATACGGATAGTTCAGTCACTACTTCAATTGAACAGTCACAAGAGACTCTCTTCCTCTCCTGTCATTAAGTCATTAAAGTTCACTCCTTCCAATGTGCAGCCATTTATTTTATTGTATTATTAATTATTAATTCATTATTATTTATACATGTCCCTACCGGGATCTGCGTCCCTAACTTTAGCTAACATGAGGACTGTTAGTAAGTGATTAAATGACACATTAATTAACTGTTAGTAAATGCTTATCACTACATTAAGTAGGGTTAATTGATATACCCTCTATGCAACATGTCACCAATGCTTTTGTTGTTTTACGTTCGTGATTATTACTCAGAACGACAACCAGCCTATACTAATTTGGATATTGATTCCTTTGTTTCCCAAACACTTATTTTAATGACCTAAATCTCTGTTTACACGAGGAAGAGACACCCAAACAGGGTAGTTTTCGAAAATACAAAATCCTAAATGGCTTTAATCATACCACCAGTGTGAACATGATGTTATTTTAAAAAGACTGTTATACTGTATGGACTAACCAAATGTATCCGTGTTGTTTGCAGGACTATGTAAATGTCAATGAAGAAGTCCCAAGGCTTTGTACCAGAAAAACCTGTTAAGTTCACCCTAATTTTGTTTGATTAAAAAGAGAGAGAGGGAGAGAGAGAGAGAGCGAGAGAGAGAGAGAGAGAGAGAGGAGAGAAGAGGGAGGAGAGCTGAGCATACTGGTGAGTATTTCAGTTGACATTTCACAAACTCTGTAAATCCTTTCTTTCATCTTATACAACAATTTCAGGCCAAGGCCTCTAAATGTCATCATAGCTGATCCACTAGCTGACCCGCAGTCAGTCAGCCAAGGAAATTATGCAGCGATGGCTGAATGGCATATTTGGTTGCAACAGAAACCTGTTTCCAAATTCATGATATATCGAAGATGACCATTTGGGGGTCAAAAATGTATAATGTAGGATTATATGCATAACACTTAGGTTTAACTACCCTGAATGGTAGCTAAAATGTACACAAAGAATTGAAATTTGAAATGTGTTCATTAGGTTGTGAGGCACTTGTGTATCACTGCAGTTCAAGTGAGATATAGTAGAGTTTTCTCTGTTCCTCAACAGACACAAATCAGAACACATAGGTACTTGCAGAAACTCTGGTATGAAATGAACACACAGAAGTGTACAAGGCTAATAGTGCATTCTGTTGACTGTCATTAACCTTCATTTTCACTGAGAAGTTGCACAAAAGATATTTTTAGGAAAATTGTGCAGAAAACGAAGTAAGAAACAGTTTGTTGATGATGAAGTGTCATAGAAGCATCTTCAATATGTTTAGAATCTGCCAAAATGATGGTATATACAGTATATAGCCAGTACACTGTGGATGATAACCTATATGAGCTGAAATGCAGCTGCTGTCTCCTCTTGCAGCCAACAAGGACTGGAATCCTCGGGACACCTGACAGAGAGAACACACCGCCCTCTCTGGCAGGCAAGACAGTAAGTTTCTCTAACTGATCCCATCAAGAACCGACTGTATGCACATATAGAGAAACACGCTGTAAGGTAAAGAAGCTAAGCTTTCTACCAGACTGTGGCATCAGTTTTTGTTGACTCCATAAGTCAAATTGAGTCAAATTCCAAATGACACCAGTTGGACCCTTGTATGACACGTCATTAAGGAGTTATGTCAAAAAGAAAAATGCTTTTTGAATTTTTAGGGACCTGAACCTTTGGCTGTTAAAGCCCCAAAGTCAATCATTTGTAGCCAGTGCTTTCAGCTACAAAATGCCACCAGCTGGACCTCTCTATGTCAATTTTTTCTGGAGTTATGGCCAAACAACAGGATTTTTGACCTTTTACCTTTGTCCACCAAAATTTAATCAGCTTGTACACTGAGGCAAAACAAACTTTTGGTCAAAATTTCATCAAAATCTCTCGAGCAGTTTTCTTGTAATCCTGCTAACAGGCAAAAAACAAACACCAGGGAAATCATAACCTCCTGCAACTTTGTTGGTAGAAAGATTGATAAGCTCCTAAAACATAAAGCTCTTTGATGAAACCCATGTGTAGTTGTTTTTAAATCATTGGGACAGGGTGATTTTGCAGAATGAAGAAACACTTCGATTTTTTTTTTTTCATAATTTAAATATTTTATTGCATTTAAATGATAACTATATGAGTTGATATAGTTGCACACTTTTTTGTAATATGTGTCATGCGGCCCTGCATGTGCACATCTGACACAGTACACACTCTATTTAAATGATCGACAGGCTGCTGTAACAGGAATTCATCTTATTTAGCTTGTTTCACAATGTTAAAAATGTGTTACAGTCTTCCAGCCACAATTTTAATTAAACTATCAACCTTTTCTTGAATATATTTTTAAATATGTTGCTGTTGTATTGTTTCAAAGGCTGTATTCAACTCAGCCTGAGACGATCTTTCCTGTTCCAGGAACATGCCAGTGATTCACAAACCACTGTCAGATTTGATCTTACTACAGTAAAGTGACAGCGAAACATCAGATTCTAAGTTGGATCAGATTCATACCTGTGACTCATTCTGTCTCTTGATGAATCAAAGAGCAAAGATAAAGTAAAATAAATAAATACAAATAACTGACATCAGCACTTTAGTCTTTAATTATCATAACAGGACACACGGAGCCTAACAGGCTGAGATAGAGAGTTTCTGAGTATTTTATGTTCCTCACACATTTTAATGTGAAAATGTTAAAGGTATATTTTGAAGTTTATTTATCTTTACTTTGATAGCAATGTGACAGAGATCAGAATTCTTTCTGAGGTGTGACAAACGCATAAAGACCTCAGAACGTAGACATAAAGCCGTGTGACAAACAATTATGAGAATTTATAAAACATGTTTTTTTTTTTGTAATTCTACAATACAAAACTAAAAATAATAGCATAAAAGTGTGTTTGAAACTATTTTTGTTTCATGGTTCAGAAGTCAGTAGACAGCCAGATATTCCAGCTGTGGTTGCAGCATATTTTTGCTAAACCAACACAGCAATCAGGAGAGACTGTATAAAAAAAGCGAGAATGACAGAAATAGAAGTGAAAATGAAAAATTTTTTTTATCGTGAATGTAACAAAATAGTCTGGAAGTATATCACCATATGAACAATCTGATGAATTAGGTGAATCCAACCAACAGGAGACTTTGTGTTGACTATTTTTAATTCTCTGATGAGGACGGCTACAGCCTTGACCCGGGTCATGATGTTGTTTTACTTTGTGATGTTTAGTATATTTAAACTATGCTGCCATACTTTTGCAGAGCAAGAGCTTTTGATTTAATAGAAAGGGAATGATTTATTCGTATTCTTCAATAGTTACCTCTCCAGCGTCTGTACACTGTAAAAACATATAACTTGTTTTAATTTAATATATTAGTGCCCGGGTTGCCTTAAAAAAAAATGTTTTCTTCGTCTTTGTGCACTAAATTTAAACAGACATACTTCTCAAACTTA
>KV751326.1:5301221-5321678 GCA_001698575.1 Mola mola
CAAATGTAACTGAGTGCTCACTGAAATCCATTTTTAAATGTCCAACTTTGCAGCCAAATCTTCTGCCTTTTCAGACAATTTTTAAGCAAAGAATAGACAAATCAAACGTAGTTTAGCTTGTAATGCAGTTAATTGTACTAAGAAGCCTTTGTCTATATTTAATATTTTAATTAGCTGGGAGTTTGGTGGCAACATGACTCTTCGGAAACCTATGGGTGATGTCATGGAGACTCTCTATGTTTTTGTACAAATATGGACCACAAGCTTTCCTATAACATAAAGAGCCTTTGGTTGCCAAATCTAACCATGAAAGTAATAATTATGCAAGGAGTATCCATCCATCCATCCATTGGGATTGGGTTGTGGTTGCAGCAGGCATAGTAGGGCCCTCTCATTTCCGCCATCACACCCTCTCAGACGACCATTGCTGCTGTGAGCCCATCAGCGGAGTTAAGACAAGAGTTAGTTGGTTTTATGGCTGTGTGCACTAGTGCTCGACATCGCTTTGGAAAGCAATTAGTTAGAATGGAGAACACAGAATTCCAAAATGTGAAAACAGAAAAAAATGGAATTTTCTAAGAAACAAAAAAGAATTTGGGGGGGAAAAAAATAGGTCCCTCGCTAAGTACGGTAAGTTTCTGGCACCTCTTTGGGTATTCCAAGGTGTTCCCAGGCCAGATGAGACATGTAATCCCTCAGGGCGTTCTGGGTCTACCACAAAGTCCCTTTCCAGTGGGGCCTGCCCAGAGGGCCTCCTGTGATTGCAGAATGACCAGTATTAGCCCAGTTCATGGCACCACTTTCCAGTGATACACATGTGTTACGTCAGTAGAGAAATATGTTTTATTTACACTAAGTACAGTCCTTCTGCAGAGAGTTTCAAACTTTATGGTGCACCAGCAGGCACTGATATCGCGTATGTTCCATAAAAGATAATGTACTGAGCCGGGACTGTGCAGCCATGCACTGACTAACTGCCTCGTGTGACTGCTCCAAAGAGAACTCTTTCCTCCACACTCCATCAATATCACTGCTTTTTTTTTTTTTTTTTAATCTCGCTATCTCACTTTTTTTTTTTTCAAGATTCCCACTTTCTCATTCGTTTTCCCTTTCTGCATGTCTTGTCTCCCTGTTATTTCTGTAAGGATCTCCCTATTTTAGCTCTTCATCGCTTCCATGTCTCCTTCTCTGGCGATAAAAAAAAAAAAAAATGCCTTGTAGTCTTAATCCCATTTCTAGCTTGTCCAGTTGACATTTTGGTATACTTTATATATTTTTAAGTGTGTGGTAACCAACGCAGCACTCACTTTTTAAAAAAAAATGCATTTTCTATTTCTGGACCTCACTGGGCAGCACAGTGGTGCAGTGGTTAACACCTCCGAGCAGGAAGACTTCAAGAAGGGTTCCTGACCCGGTCGATTCCCGGGTCATTAGGTTATCATTAGGTTAATTGGTGACTCTAAATTGCCCGTAGGTGTGAATGTGAGTGTGGATGGTTGTTTGTCTCTATATTTCAGCCCTGCGATGAACTGGCCACTTATCCAGGGTGACCCCACCTTCGCCGAATGATGCCGGGATGGGCTCCAGCCCTCCTCCCCACTGTGACCCATAACAGGATAAGCAGTAGAAAATGAATGAATGGAGCTGTACCATTAACATCTAATAAATTATGAATTATGATAATAAATACACAACAGTAGACCTGTGCTCCAACATTGTTGTATATGCCGGCCCGTATTCATGACTGTATTTATTAATCCTTGTGTGCCTCATTGTTGTCCCTGTGTGTGCGTGTGTTTGTGTGTGTGTACAAACCCTTCGGGGGACTGTGTTCACGAACAAATTCGGTCTGGTGTTGGGCACACATAAATAAAGAGCATGTTTGAAGCTGTTTGTCTGGGTCAGGCTCAGTGGGGAGGAGACACCAGAAGGCAGTGATTCTAACAGGAGACATATATCATGGTTTGGGAAACACCGACCAGGAAACAGGAGCTCAGCTTCTGAATCTGACATGTTCTTTTTCATTACCATCACCAAGAAGGTCATGTTTTCGCTACCATTTGTTAGTTTGTTTGTGAACAGGAAAACTCAAAAAGGTACAGATGGATTTTAATGATTTTTTTTTTTTTTTTGAGGATTTTTAGGGGATGGGATCATTTTAATTCTCTACTGCGAGGTAACTAGTATAGTTACAGGCTTGAAAACTGGCATTAATGTGAAGCAACTTATCACCATCATAATTATAACATTATCATTGCACTGTGACTAAAATTTGCATCCTGGAGTGGATTGTTTGGCCTTGGTGGAGGTTTGTGCTCTCCAAGTGTCACCAACTAGTTTACTGATTGATTAAAAGTATTAGTTACACACATTCATAAGTGTGTTTACAACAAAATGGTAAAATAGGTAAGGTCCCAGTAGGTTTTTACAGACACTGACAACTAAATCTAGATAAGGGTATTCTCACTTTCCCTCCATTGGCAATAAAAGCTGAACTTGGAGCGAAGCCTGCAAACTAGCCAGTCATCTCAAGCAGCACAGCTACATATGCACGATACACATGCCTCATTCTCATCTACGTACACACCCCCCGAATTTGGCAGTCTATTTAAACTGCAACCATTTCCCATCTGCCTTTTTTCCTGTCGGTGCCTCTGCTACTTTGCATGAGTATTGCTTCCTGTATTTTAAGTCCCAGCACCCACCTGCAGGCTCTGATGGGGGTTTCAAGGTATTTTCTCATAACTCCCCAATATTTCTGTGCAAACTTCTGCAGGGAGCGATGAGGTCGGGGCCCAGATAGCAAACTTAAATAACTATTTCTAAAAAATATTTCAATACACGAACATGAGTTGCCCAACTGAAATGGAGAATGTTTGCAATATGAGTGTGTAGGACACATGGTTGAACTATACTGTGGAGGTTCTGCAGGCCACAGACAGGAGAAACTAGTTTTTGGTACACAAGTGTATTGCATTGGGGCTAATTACTGTCATGTCTATACGAACATTCACTGAAGTGCATTCTTATTCTGTTTAGCCAGTTATGTAGAACAGGTTTAGTAAAGGATCCCAGTGCATTGAGGTTGAAATACTATATTGATGGATACTGAGAGAACAAACACTAAAAGCTGATAGTTAACAGAAGGGTTAGAAACAACGCTACCTCAGTGCAGTGAAGCAAATTTGAAGTACCAGCTCATACAAGTGACTTCACTCCTGTGTTATTTCGAGCAGTCACATTACATGCGCCCTTCATTACATCGACAGGTGCTGCATCAGCAATGGCTGACATGGCGTCAAGGGATGCTGGAAGTATCTCTGGCCTCGTTCTCCTACTGTCTACTCCAGCTGGCTCATACTGGGAATATTCACTGTGAAAAGTGGCTTTTGCTGGTGTTGTTTTACATTTACTCTTGCTTTTGTTTCCGTTTTCATTGTTCTTAGCAGCTGTAAGTTGTACTGGTACAGTTTTTTTGTGATGAATGAATGAAACACACTGACCAGATGGATGCATGACAAACTTGGTGGGAGACGGATGTGAGCATTTAATGGGCTTTCTAAACCCAAGTCAGTGAAAGTGATTTATTTTACACAAAACGCTTTAATTCTGCACTGATCTTTGTCAGGTGTACCTGGATTTGTTCAGCAGAACCCTTCATTACATACCTTATAATACACAGTACTGTACATCACTAGTGCATTTCCTTGGCTTGTCCTCCATCTAGTGGCCAACTACATTTTTGCACTGTTGCAACTCCATAAGACAATCAAATAAGATAAAAAATCAAAATCAAATTTTATTTTTATAACCCAAAATATATCCAGGGCTAGTTGAAGTCTAGTGATCCAGAGGCAAGTATAGCCTGTCGGTCCACAAATCATTGTAATCTATGGATCCGGGTTTGCACTTGGCAGTCCAGCCTAGGATCTTCTGTCCTAATGTGGGCAGTAAGCATTAGGCAGGCCGGATCACAGCAGCAGCTCCCACCACCGCGACCTCAAAAACGTGCAGGATGATAAAGCACAAAGCCTCTGGGTAAGGATGTTAGGATATGAATATTTAGAGAAGCAGAGGCAGAGTTAGAGGGGGAGGAGGAGAGAGGAGCTCAGTGTATCATGGAGTGTCCCCCTGACAACCTAAGCCTATAGCAGCACAACTAGGGGCCAGAAAGTCCAGCCTTAATGATAAGCTTTATCAAAAAGGAAAGTTTTAAGCCTACTCTTAAAATCAGAGAGTGTGTCTGCTTCCTGTACCGAGACTGGAAGATAGTTCCACAGGAGAGGAAATTGATAGCTGAAGGCTCTGCCTCCCATTCTCCTTTTGGAGATTCTGGGGATCACCAGTAACTCTGCCGCCTGAGAAAGAAAGGCTCTGGTTGGGTGATAGGGTACTATGAGCTCTTTAATATATGATGGTCCCTGACAATGAATAGCTTTGTAGGTGGGGACAAAGATTTTAAATTGTATTCTGCATTTAACAGGAAGCCAGTACAAAGGAAATATGGGCTCTGATGCTGGTTCTTGTCAGTACACGCACTGCTGCATTCTGGATTAGCTGACAAGTCTCTAAGATTTTACAAGGGAAGCCCCAAAATAGAGGATTACAGTAATCCAGCCTGGAAGTAATAAATGTGTGAACTAATTTTTCTGCATCATGGTGAGACAGGATGTAACAAAGGTGAAAGAAGGCCGTCCTTGAAATCTGTTTACGTGTCTGTGGTCAAAGATAACACTCAGGTTTATTGCAGTGGTGCTAGAGGCCAAGGCAATGCTATCAAGATTAACTATTGTATATTGTTGGATAATGAGTCTCTAATATGCTTAAGACCCTTCACAATTACCTCAGTTCCGTCAGAGTTTAAGCGTAAAAAGTAATAAGACACCCGTTTTTTTATGTCCTTTAGACATGCCTGGACTTTAGCTACAATTGGGTTTCATCTGGCTTCATTGATACGCATAACTGTGTATCATCTGCATAGCAATGAAAATTAATGGATTGCTTTCTAATCATATTACCGAAAGGAAGAATGCTTCAAATGAATAGTATTGGTCCAAATACAGAACCTTGTAGGACTAACTTTATCGTATCTAGATGATTC
This sequence comes from Mola mola, assembly GCA_001698575.1. NCBI lineage: Eukaryota > Metazoa > Chordata > Actinopteri > Tetraodontiformes > Molidae > Mola > Mola mola. Next base: position 5,306,323 of record KV751326.1, read on the forward strand.
ATAATTAACATTAACAGATTGATATCGATAAGGTAAGTAGGACTTAAACCAGTTTAATGCAGATCCATTAATGCCAGTTTGGTATTCCAGCCTATGTAGTAGGATGTAATGATCAATAGTGTCAAAAGCTGCACTAAGACCTAATAAGACTAGTATAGAGATAAGTCCCTTATCAGATGCAATGGGGAGGCCATTTGTAACTTTGACCAATGTTGTTTCTGTGCTTTTGTCCTCTCTAAAACATAACCTAAAATAAACTGTTATCCTGAAAAAAGTCACATAACTGTTTAGCTACTTTTAAGAAATCAGCTTCATTTTGGTAGAGGCCCCCACCACCACCACCACCATGTGCCTGATGTATTTTCCATTCTAGGGGTTTTTGTATTGCTGTGCCTGAAGATTTGTTGCTATAAGCAAAACATGCTTACTATGTTCAGAAATATTAAGTTTAAATATTAAAAATTGTAAAATTGCAAATGGTGAAAAAGAGGGGTACAGACAGCCACTAAATCAACTTATGCAAAGAATTTAACATTGTCAGTGGAATCTACAAATATCTTTATGAATATTACAATGGTAATTAACGAGAGGCCTTCCCGCTAAATTACTGTTTTACTTTTTTTTTTTCCTTCTTCCCCACAGATCATCACAAGCCAACATCCAATAAGGACTATCCTCAATCCAGTGTCCCCAGCCATAGAGCTCGACTCCATCAAACGACAAACTGGCAGAAAAAAAAAAGAAAAAAAAAATCAATTCAAAGAAAGAGGTTTTTTTCTTTTTTGCTGCTATTCCATACCAGTGGAGGGCGCTCTACTTTTATCACCGGAGATCTGCACAGCAGCTGAAGACAAGTAGAACCACTGAAAGTCACCCACCACTCCAACTGAAGGAAATAAAGGGTGGTGTGATTTTACTCCCATATGCTGACGACTTCACCGTTTGGACGGCTTTTCCTGCTAACAGCGTACAGGAAATACCTTCTTTTTTTTACCACAGGCATGTTGGCATGCTAGGATCCTTGGTTTCACAGTCCTGTGCTCAAAGTAGAAGAAGAAAAGACAACAAACCAGCCTCTTTTCTCATTTCCCATCTCTTCTCAAAGAAAAAAAGAAAATGGGGTAAATGGAATGAAAGTCACGGAACTACTGCAGGCTTTTCTGGTACTAAAGACCTGTTGTTGCATCACCTGTCAGGATGAAATTTAATGGCAATGTCACATTGAATGAATAAGACAAAAACAACGTAGCTGGTGTTCACAGCAAGTGTGTCAGCACGTGGTTTTTTTTTTTTTTTGTTTCCAAGGTTTTCTCTATTTCTAACATTCCACTTTGGAACTGTTAAAAAAAAAAAACAACCTCTGAGTCCTCCTCTTCCTCACCTCAGAGTTTCTTGAATGCTGATTCATTCCGAACTCTGTCCAACGATCCTTGACTCACTGAAGTGTATGGCGGATTAAAAAAAAATAATAATAGGAATTCGGAATGCATGGAACTTTATATCCAAGACCTTACACTGTTCACCGTTAACAGAGGCCATAAAGACACTGGGAATCTTACCTGGATGACGAAAACAATAAGAAAGACGAGAGATATTTTTTAATCGGAGCAACACAGGAATATAAGAGGAGCTTTTTTTTTTGTCTTTTTTTTTTCCTTTGTGAGAAAAGAATGGTATTTTGGAGTGAAGCCGTTGATGTGGTTGGATTGTTTTTCAGCCATTACAAAGCCATTAAGACTACTCTTACCTGCAGTGCTTGTGGTGATAGGGTTTCTCCGACTGCTTCATTTGGCTCTCACATATTTCTCATGTTTTTGTTTACGATCATTTGTTATGTTGTTATGTTATGCTTTATTTTTTACTGATTTAGTTTTGTTAAAAGCCTGGGTTTTATGTTGCAGGTTACCAATATCGCCTTAATCATTTTAAAATATTTTATTTTGAAGTAAAAGTGGCATATTTTTGTTACATCCTGTGGACACTTATTTTCACCGCACCCCTTTTTTTATGTAGTGATTTCAGCTGGAACCACAGTGAGATTCATTTATATTTTTGGAATGAACCTTGTTTCAGATAATTATTTGTGATATTGTTCTTTTATTTATGTTTTCTAATGTTTACGTTCATCAAGCCCCTGCCAGTGTTTACCAACAATACTGCTATTGTTATCAGAAGTGATAAAAGCAATAGAGTAAGAGGTAGGAAAGTACAGAGCACAATCTTGTGTCATTTTAAAAGTTGGCGGAAGAGAAATGTGTTGCCTCCTCGTACCTCTAATGTGCGACGGTAAAGTCTGACTCAGAGGTACCACAGATGCTCCGATACTGTACTACTGCCGTACTAACACATCACCCATAACCAGGAATGGGTACCGCCCAGATCTGCTCCTCCAACCAACAGTGTGACATCGTGGATGGGGGCGATACACTGCTTGTATTGGCCAGTTGTGTGTCCGATCTGGAAGCACTGCAGGGCAGCAGAGAGGCACTGAAACGCAGACCAGTCACGCACCTCGGCAGAGGTGGACGTGACCCCGTCACCGGTGGGGGTCTGGGTGTCAGTGTGATTCCTCCGACCCTCCAGGACGGTCCTTTACTGGGAGCTCCTTACATATCAGCGTGTATCAGCATGTGTCTTCACTCGGTCAAATGTGCACCACCTGCACGTGAAAGCACACTCGAAAAACAGTGTCAAAAAGAGACAAAAAACAAAAAACAAAACAAAAGAGTCAGGACTCATGTGACTGAGGAACAGAAAAATAACACACTTGTGTTGTGTCACCAAGTCACGCGCCTTTTTTTTCTTTTTTTTTTTTTTTTTACCGTTTCATTTTCTATCGTGGTGGTGTCCAGTCCTGCAACCCGACCCCCAAAAGTCTTTCTCTCAGACTGTCAGTTGTCATGGAAACTTCTCAGGTCAGTGTTCTCCCTGCTGTCGCTCCTGCAGTGCATTGTGGGATCCGCGGTTCGGTACTGAAAATATGACTTTTATGGCCAAACGTCGTGAGGCCTTCAGCAAAAGCAACGAACCGACTAACTTCTGCTGTATATTGTCTGTGTGAATGCTTGCTGGGAACCTTCGCATGCCGCCCGGCTTAGAAAAACCTCAAAGTCACCTCTATATTGTTCTGTTCCTAATGTTTGTACGTGTGTGCGGGGGGGTCTGTGTGAGTGTATTTAAAGGCCATCAACCAGTGTGGAAAAGAAAAAGAAAACAGGACCAACACAGGTTCAGTCACAACAAAATATGGTGGGCAGAAGAGGCGGCCTCTCATCTCCAGTCCTTCTATGCAATGAATCATATTCAAAGAGACAAAGGGAGGAAAGCAAATGGGCAAAGTCGCACCGTCATTGTTTACCACACCTCTGGCACACCTTCAGTACCAAGACTACATTGTTTTGCATTCTCCATAGATCAGAATAAGGAGATCCTGTGAACGAGTTGAATTGTAATGTGGGTGAGTTCGGTGTGTTCCGAACGGCTGGGAAAAGCCCTCAGAGCTGAGAGGACGGGCAAAGAAACAGCACTGTTTTCAATTAGAAAAAAATATTTTATGACCTTTTACTAACATAGAAAAATCCTCAAAATAATTAAATTACTTAAAAACGATATAAAAACCCTACTCCCTAAAATAAAAGTTGCTTTTATTGCGAATTTCCACAGAGACGAACGTGTTAAAGGATGCTTTAAAGGCAAAGTTCATTAGCATGAGAAAAGGCCAGCAAAAGATGCTATGCCTTAACTAATGGCATGAAATGGATTTGAAGGACCCAATTAATCCTGAAACCCACCTTGTTTCGGTGGAACGCAAGAACTGTGCAGTTAGCAGAGGCACAGCCCAGTTTTCATGAGTGCATGTGGACGGCTGTCGAGCCATCTTGTTTTGTTTCGATCCACACAGAGAGGATAACGGAGAGAATTATGACTTATAAATAATTTATGAAAACTATAGATTTATGTAAGTATAGCATAAACAGTGTAAATAAAAGAAAGATTTAAATACATTCCCTGATATGGTTCCTGTCAGCTCAGCGGTGAAAAGGGAAAGCACCTGAATGCAAACGGCTGACAAAGAAATGTTTAAACAATATTTAGATGAGATGCAAAACCAACACAAATGCAAATACGACACTAAGATTTTTATGCTAAACACACCGTGGGACGTAAAAATCTGCAAATTTACCTCGACAGCACACTGTGACCCGGGAACACAGATCAGAAGAGATGTGCTTATGGTTATTCTGCGCTCTGATCATGGCCTAACAAGCCATTAATAAGACGTTTAGTGTATCTATTTTTTGTGAGATGTCAATGAAATGTATCTATGTGAGAATTTATTTTATCTTAGAGATTGGAGAGATGGGTTAGAAGAAGGAGAAAGGTTAAGGTTTGATATCTATTGACAAGTAAGAGATTATGTTTATGCAGACGTTTTGGATTTCTACGTTTGGATCTGGTCCGTCCCCGTCACAGCAGGTGCACTTCGCAGGCGCACAAAGTCAGACTACAGGTGCCCAAATAAATACCGACTTCCTCTGCTGCGTGTCGCGATAGGAAGTTTGCAAAAAAAAGAAAAAGAAATTGTTTAAATAAAATCACTTTTGCCTCAGGAAAGCACACACTCAATGCAGCATTGCAGTGGAGAGAAATAATGGGTGGATTCATGCCGGAGCAATAAATTTGATTTTTTTTTTACACTTTTTGACATCACGCAGATGTGATCTTCCCGTAGCTGCTGTTACCTCGAGGGCTTAAAAAGCAAAATTGGCAGTAAAAGAAAAGTCACATTTTTTAGTTCCTGTATGAATAAAGCCAGCTGAAGGTGACTTAAATATGCACAGCAGCAAGGGCTTCCGATGATCCCCACGACATGGGTCAGTGAAGAAGAAAGCCATCCTGTCATTGTCTCTGTCTGCACTCTGCATCATGTCTGTCCGGTCCATGAACACAACAGACAGCCTTCACCCAGTCCAACCCTGCTTGGCTTGTTTCTCCAGGGGTGTTTGAAGCACAAAATGTAGACAAGAATAAAGAATAAAACTAAAGAGTTGTGATCCAAATCAAACCAAAATGTGAACATTTAAAACTTCTTCAATACCCCCACCAAAAAGAGTAGTACTTGTCTAAATGATGCGAGGGGAAACTCACAGAAAGCCTGTGAGACGTTTGCAGTAGAAAACGAAGGGTCAGATCTATAGACAGTGAGGTTGGCTTTCATGGATCCGTGTCTAAAAGAAGCGTCTCGGCAATAACACGCAGAATTTTTAACCTTTGTGGCGCTGATGAGAATTTGAGTCATTTAAGATGCTTTTGGGGAACCTGGACTGTTCGTGTGTGTTCTTCACTGAAAACGGTAGCATACAGTAGTTTGGGACCAGAGAGACTTCCAAACAAAGAACTATATATGAATATATGAAACATAAATGTTTAGGTGAGAGGTCGTAAACAGGAGAGCGAAAACTGCTGAAATCATTAAGAAAAAAAAATCCATCTTCCAACATAAAGCCATCTGGGAGCGTTAATCATCTTTCACATGTGATGAATTGTCAAAGTAAGATTACAAGTGCATGACCTGGACACCTCCCCCACCCATCCCTTGACCTCATGAGCCTCTGTGACCTTTGACCCCTTACCCCACCTCACGGGCTGCCATCGTTATTCCAGTGTAAATAACAGAAGTGAAGCAGAGTCCGACATGTAAATGCCATCGAGAACACATTCTGTACAACATGTAAATCCGAAACGTACCACGCGACGCCCACACGTGCACACGTGCACACGCAGGCATGGGAGAGGTCCTCGCACACGACACAGTGAGCCAAGCTGGAGTGCATGCGAGCCTGAACCTCTCCGCCCCTAAAGCTTTTGCTTTGTGTGCATAAACCAACGAAAACCTACATGATAAACAACAAACAATTCTTGATTTGAACGACAAAAAAAGAAAAAGAAAAAAAAAAATCATTGTGTACCTACGTGGCCGGCTCGTGTGGACTGTTTAAAACTCATTAAGAAGGTGTATTTGGGTATGAAAAAAAAAAATAATGAAAACATATTGGTCTGTGTAGAGTTTCTATACATGTTGTGTTTGTAAAAATGAGATATGAAAATCATACAGGGAAAAACATCTGGCTTCCAAGTAATTTTTGGGGAAATGGAGATGAAGAGGGTGAATCGGGCACTGGAAATGTGTAAAAAGAAAAAAATATTAACCCCATGAAATAAAGAAGAAAGGGTGAAAATAAAATAAAATAGAAAAAAAAAGTTTAAGAGCCTGAAGATGACTACAAAGTGATCCATTCACTGTAAGTGCAATGAGCTAAACTCCCTGTTGCCCCATTGTAAAACCTTGTGTATGTTTTTGTGTATTCCTCCTGTAAATGGGTGTAGTAGACCTGGTGCATCATGCCATGTAATGTGATGAATGACAAATTATGACCTTACAATACATTTCAATCAGGAAAAATTGAATAAAAGACAAATACGAAAAAAAAACCAAACGTGTAACTGCGTGTATTTTTGAACCGCTTCACCGTTCCACGGTGAGTGCACCGCGAGAGACCGCGGGCCTTCCTCTGTTGAAACTGTCTGTCGAACATTGCCTGTCCATTCTTTTAAGAGCCGGATTTTACGGAACGGTGGCGTTTTTATGTACGACACATCCTGACCAAAATAAACCGCCACAACTGAGAATTTCTCCTTTCATTCTGCAATACACCAATGACAGCCTGTAAAAAAAAAAAAAAGATACAAATTCTGACCACCTGCGTCTTCTAAAAAAAACCTAAGGAACTAATCCTCACAACTGGAAGGGGTGGGGCTTAATGTTAATGAAGTGAAACTTCCCATCTTGATGCATCAATTTGTATAAGTAGCTCCCCCTTTTCTTCCTGAATCAGACATGTATGTCTGAAATTACTCCAATGTTAGAACCTGCCACTGTGCAGGATATAGTAGACTAGTTTGAAAATTGGACGGTTAAGTGTTGGCTTGCTCCAGCTGCAGAGCAATGAGTGGAGATGGGGCATGTTTTTATTTCAAATATATGTATTTCCTATTAGAAAAGGTGTTTTAAGACACTAGAATCTGACAGACCTGGACAGAAACCAACATTCAACCTATCAAGTGTGATTAAAGACGAGGCTGTGCGTAGAGAGCAGAGAGAAAAGTCTTAATCTACCCAAAAGACACAGGACAGCTCTTCAGAGTATGCATTTTCAAATCCAAATCTTCTGTCTTGAGTCAATTGATTTTTTAAGTCAAAGCCTCAAACTATGAAATCTGATCCGGTGTGATTTTAAGGTTTAATGCCATGTATGAAATTCAGTATTTCTTCTTTAGTGTTTAATATTAATGCTGAGTCATAGAGAGGATCTGCTTGATATTCAATGTTTTGATGTGTCAGTGTATTAAGAAAAGGAAGAGACGTGGTCCCAAACTGAAATGAGCAATTTTATTAGTAGACATTTCCCCCATTCATTAATCTACCAAGCTGTATTGGATACAACCCATTAACAGTACCCCCACCTCAAAATCAAACATCTGTTGCAATGTTCTCACCAAAAAAAAAAACTGTTTAAATACTATAAAAATAAATCAATTGCACAAAATATACTATTTAGCTTGATTACATTTGTGCAGCAGTTGTACACATGTAATAACATCAACATCCCCATGATACAGTCCAAGAAGAGGAAGGTAAAACAATTTTTTTTATAGAAAGAGCCAACACTCAAAGCAACATTAAAGTGAGAACTTTAGTTTGCATGTGATGGATGTGACCATTGTTGTGTTTTTCTGCGTGTTCCTGTGTGGAGCTGCTTACTGTCCAGTGTCAGGTTCACAGCTTGAGTAGTGTTTGACTGACTTCTGGTGATGAAAGTAACTCAGATGTCACAGGTGAATTTCATGAATCACAGCACACAGCATTGGCTGGTTAGTATATCTGACAGATGCAAAATGTACAAGTGAAGCCGTAACCGATGTCGACTCCGAGCCCTGATTGGACGCTCTGCTCCTCTAAGAAAACAGTTCAGATTTGTTTTTAAGCCAGAAGGAAGCATTAAGAACTGAAAAAGAAAAATTCAGGAAAACATTTTCATAAAATGTCAAAAAACATCATAAATAATACACATAAATTAAAAAAAAAAAAAAAAAAAAAGTGAATGGAGAAAAAAAAAGGTGAACTTGGGCATGGAAACACACTTAAACAGAAGCAAATGAAAAGTTAGTCCAAGTTGGGATGCGGTTGGCTGTAGTGGCGAGCGCTTCAACTAGTCAGATACTATGGAGGCAAAGTCATCAGCTCAACATGTGCACATGATGTTTGGGAGGACGGGGTGTGAATCTAATGCATGATAACAGGCCAGACGTGTGCTGTTAACGTGGAGGTGCAAACTCTGCATCGAGTTGGTGTTGTGAAGTACACGTCGTAGCCCCGAAACGCAAAGAAAAAAAAAAAAAAACTTTAGGAAACAACAGGCAGAAAAACAGCGAGTAACGTTTTCTAAACTAAGATTTCTTAAGGTTTTGTGCACTTTCTGTCCATGTTGGTCATTTCCATGTGCAGCCACGGTGAGAGAGGATATCTGAATCCCTGACACGAGGTGAGCCAGGGTTTTAACACACACTTGTATTTATTCTTGAACATTTTATTTTAAATCCGAAGGTAAAGGGTTTGTAGCACCAATTAAAACTTGACAAGTAAAATGTCTGACAGAGGTTTTGGGAGCTGTTGATTCCAATGTTCCAAATTAATTTCTGTCTGGTATTTCTCTGTGGCTCTGCATCTGGACAACAGAATTTTAAAAAATCTGAGTCCTGCTCAGCTGGAATGAAAGGAATAACACTGCAACTGTATTAAAGTGCAGACCCACAGTGGAGTTCTGATGCTGTATCACACATCTGAGGTGGAGCAGCAGAGCCTAACACCATTAAGAGTGTGCAGACACCCCAGAGGTCTCATCGATTTATGGAGTTTCGGCATATTAAGCACGAAAATACTGACGATCCAGCCAGTCCTGCCGCGCTTGCAGTCGGCTGGAGAGCTGCCGACATCCCTTCTCTCTCTGTTTTTATGTTTGCGCTATCACACGATCGCTTCTTAATAAATGATTTGAGATGAAACTCCTGATGCAGCTAGTTTTTCTCAATTTTACATGTCTTAGCAAATGCTTCTGTGTCTTTCTAATCTGTTTTGCACTTCGGTTTTATTTTGCCTGCTTCTGACAGTAATTTTGTGTTTCTTTTGTGGTATTTTGGCAGCTGTCCAGTCATCCATCCGATTGGGTCCAAGCCAGTTGGACAGCAGAATGTCTAACAGTGCACATTATGTTATTCTACAGTGACATGGTCGGGACTGAATCCAGCTGTGATGAAAGAGAGGATTTTTTTTTTTTTTTTTTTTTATATGAAAAATAAATTGAGGACTGACAATGTCAAATTTCTATCATTCACACAGCCAATCCACTCGCTCTAGTGGTTAATATGGCTTAAGTATGTGAGTGTATTTATACTCATTCAGGTGGTACACTAGTGTATGCATGAGCTGGAACCGTAGCATTCACATGGATTTCATCACCGTCAGTTTTACACAAACAGTGGCTGTGCTTCATCTCGGAATCGACCAATTATTTCTGCCTTCCGTGCACATGGAGGCACAATCAAGTTTATCACAAGTGACAGGACAAGGTTAACGGGAAAATCAAATCTCTGCTGTTAGGAGATTGCTTTTGGGGCAGCAGGGAGGCTTAAATCTGGTCTTTCCCACAATGCCCTTGAGCAGGAGACTGAATTGTTGTGAGCTGGCTGAGAGGATGATGACAGAAATGTGCTTTAAATGTATGAACTGGAAGCTCACGTGATGTTCATTGCTCCTCAAACTTTGGGTGTGAGTTGCGTTTCAAGTGGCTGCTCCATTCATTCATCCGTTTGCATGAAAAAGATCCCAGGTCTGATCCCGCTGCACATTCCACTCGTCTCTGGAGGAAAATCTCTCCACTGGAAGACTAATGGGAGAGCAACAGCTGAACGTTTTCAGGCCTATGACACACTGACAGTAATGACCTCATGCTTGCAATAGAACTACCTTGACCCATTAAAACATTATTTCTTTAGAAATTTATTCCTTAAGGAGTACAATGAAGTTTTTTTTTTTCCATAAATAGAAAAAGCAATCTAAGGATCCGTCATCAGCCGAAGGAACACTGACCCTGATGACAAGTGTCCATCCATCTCCACAAACCCATCACTGCGATTATTCTGCCTTAATTCATGTTGTTCTAACTTTGATTTATTCTTAACAACACACGAGGCTGTTTTACACGTTGCTGCCCAGAGGAGAAGGGCAGGAGGACGAGAGCGCTTTGATTCTGACGACGATAAACATTCAGAGTGGATCTGTGAGTTTGTGGACCCACAGTTGACCGCAGTCCCACCTGAAGCACCTCTTTTCCTCTGAACGATGCTAAAGCGAGGAGACTGGAAACGTTTGCTGGTCGTCACGCAGGATGATGAGAGAGGACTGAAATTAAGATAGTGTAAAATCTTTAACTTTGAATAACGTGACTCTTCCTGATCTGCTGGTCAGTTTGAACGATGGCAGTGGTGAAGGAAGTAGAAGAAGATGTTCGGGCGGATCAGTGTGGGTTCGGTGGGGAGGGAGGAGGTGGAAGTCTGCTGGGCCATCAGTAGATATCCGGCAGGTCTTTGTAGCTCCTGTTGAAGTATCCACCGGTGTAGAGCCAGGCCTGGGAGCTGGTGTATGGGTTGGTGCCCATATGGAACCACCTACAAGACATTCCAGAATAAACGTCTGCAGAATTTACATAATGATGAATGCATCAGGAAATGTTGTGTTTCATGTCCATAATTGCTAACATTGACTAATTGTGGCTGGTGATAATCTTATTGTATTTCAGGATTGCTTTTTTATTGAATTGTGTGATTATTCCTAACATTTATTGTTGTTTTAATATGATGCTGCTTGTCACATGAGCTGTGAAGACAGTAGTACAAACTAATTATAGCACCATAAGTCATGAGCTACGTCAACTTACGTTGTAGCACATGAATTTTTTTTGGCTTTTCATTTCATATTTCTGCAATTCAGCCAGTGTTTTGAGCAGTTTCATTTAAGTTTGCTGTATGCCAAAAAAAATGCTATGTTTCTAGCTTAATCTGTCCAGCAAATTAATGGTGAATTTCTGCAAAGAACTGCAAATTAAATTAAAAACATCATCATGGGATTGGTCAGTCTGATCAAGAATAAAAATATGTCTAGGTATGAATTCTGTTGATGTTTCTGCGCCATAACATCCAATATGATATTTCACAACTCACAACATGCTGAAAACAATGCAGGTGAGTGTGCACCACCTGCATGTTTATTTGTTTTAAAGTTAGTACACATGTATGTAGGTTTCCTCACCTAGTGGACCACTCCTCATCCTTCTTGGCTCGCTCCTTTCTGGCAGCTCTCTGTTTCTCCTCCAGTCTCTCTTTCTCCTTACTGGCCTCATCTGCACACAGACAAGCACACAATCAAATTATTTAAAAAGGTAATACTTTGCTTGCATCTTTCTCTGAACAATTATTTAATCATGGAGAGCAACATATGGATCAGTGATGCAGGCATCCAGCAGGTGGCACCATTGTTTCATTATTGTCATATCACCCCATTAGTCATTTTTGACATTCAGGAATTAAACTCTCAGATGTGTTGTGTAATAATAATCTAAGCCAATGTATATTCATGAAAATAGAAGAAATACAAAAGAATTACTCATGTTGCCATTCTCCATGGCTCTGATGTCAGGTCTGAAGCGACAGTCCGTGGGGGCCAGGGTGGCCTCCATGCCAGGCTGCAGCTCATTGAGAGACATTGCAAAACTTGTGAAGTTGTACATCTGTAGAAGGCAGAGAAGGAATTTGGGATATCGTGTGTTATTATAAATTCCGGCTTGAGACACTGTTTTTCTTGTGTGACATGTTTTTGCAAGTTTGTGGGTATAACTGACTTATTTTATGGCATTCAGTGTCTTGTATGGGGTTTGTGAGTTCCCTGTGTGTGTGCATACCGTAGCAGAATGTGGTGGTCTGGAGTCTATCCTCCACAGTAAAGTGCTTCCTGGCACAACAGAAACCGTCTCCTGGACTTCAGGCATGTCGTCTGCATCATCGTTTTCTGCTGCATTCAGCTCCTCCTGAAAACAAGACTATTTCTTGTAACTGCTGGAACTCGAAAAACAATCAAATGCCCTGAAGCAAGTCACAACTAACATCACATTAAAAATGACTTTATTTTTACTGCGTCTAAATACAGTTATCGCCTATATTACACTTTCTGTCACGCTCTGTTGTGGTACAGGAGAGTTCTTCCCAAACTCGGCAGGGAATCTACACACCCATATTTTGCTAATATGTCTGACTACAAATAACCAAGCACACCCAGCATAGCCCAGCATCAGCATTCCACAAGCTTCTATTTTACCTGGATAAGACTGCACAGAATGCTGTGGACACCAACGAGAAATTGAGAGAAAGAAAAATAAATCATAAAAGAACTGTAGAAATAAAATCATTCAAAATCTGTGCAAAATAAAACCAACACAATTCTGTTTTTAAGCGTATTAAATATGCAAAAGCGAGGCTTCTGTCACCGATTGTTACAAAGAAATACATGCCATAGTTTCAGAACAAAGAAGGAACCCATTTTTGCAGATTTTCAAACCTGTTCTCACATTTTTCTGCTTCTTGTTATCGCCTTTCTTCTCCGACTTCTTGTGCGCCTCGTAGGCCTGAGGGTCCACACTCCACATGCACTCAGTCCACTTCCCATAGACGACACAGTGCTTCTTTTTACTAGAAAGAGTGAAAGACAGCCAACAGGAAAGGTGTGGGGAGCAGAAGAGGAATGGGAGGGTGAAGGGCAAGGTGAGGAGCAGAGTAACAAGGACAACAAAAGAGGGAGGGAGGGAGAGGAAGATGATGATGATCCTAAACTTTAAACAGGTTATTTGTAAGGCTATGTTGATATTTTAATTTAAAAAAAGAAAAAAAAAAGGACTAAGCTTTTCAACAATATGGGAAGAAGTAATCATTGTGAGGCTATGCACAAAATGTCTATGTACTGGACAGTTAGCCTCTAGAATTAGCATGCCAACCAACTCGCTGCAGCAGCGTGTTCTTTTTGTTAGTAACTGTGGCCTCAACATGGTTGGGATGAAGTTACGGCCTCCAGTTATGACAGAAACTGAAGCGACGTGACCTTCATCACCATCCCAAACAACAGTTCCAGAAAGCAACAACAGTCGTGGGCAAAGATAAGGAACGACACGAGCGAAAGTAAAACAAGAGTAAGTAATGGTGTGGCTGAAGACAGCTCTTGATTTGATGATGAACTTGCAAAGTTTCTTTTAGACTTGTAAGTAATGTGGCCATTTATCAAAACATATGTTTTATGCAAGTAATAACAAACAACTACCAATTAATGAAAAATGTTCTAAATTGCTGTGATATAATGTAATTGTTAGATGTCAATGTTTGTTTTGCTAAAACAAACTGTGGTCATGTCAATTACTGGCAGTTATCACATGTCAAATAATATAGTATACAGTTATTGGGATGGGATGATTGATCAGTTACAGCAGCACTTGCAGTGCTATCAGTTAGAAGTTGCATTTATTAACAACACTTGACATTAGTGTTATTAGATTAGTCTGATTTGTGGTTTGAAAAGTTCCCTATATACATCCGAGGACATTGCTTTGTTTGCCGTGTGGCTGGTTGCACCTTTAAATGCTCTAAAATAATGGAATATACATACTGTGACAGCCATAACAATACAAGCGTGAAGTCTTACTTCTTATCCTGGATGTAGCCCTCCACTTTGTGCAGCTCTTTTCCAAACATCCCGCATGGCTTGAAATTCAACACACACTTGTCTCCAGTGCTGCAGGAGAAAAGAGGAACCAGTAAAAGCCTTGTTTGTCAGTCACACTGAACTGACTCAATACGGCCATTCTGGAACGAAAGGTGCTTTAGTGCAATAAAACCATTATATAACATTCATTTCATTCAACTTACACCATTTTACTTTACAAGGTTCATATACAAAAGATGTTTGAATGATTTCTGTGGCTGATCAAGCGCTCTTTTCCATGCAAGGGATTTTTCCATTCATTGTGATAGTAAAGCTTAATGCCTATAAACTGCGCAAGATTGCATTTTTTTTTGGTGCGAATGTGACATAGTGTGATACAGGTAAAGACAAGACAAGCTTTGCTCAACTTTGGAAAAATTAAGGTTTATAAAAATAATCCAGGGACTGTTTGTCTGAGAAGGCACACAGAACAAACAGGCTGCAGTCTGAAGTCAGACTAAAGAGTGTGACAGAGTAAAACTTTACAGCATTCAGCTTTAGTTCAACTTGACTGTGACTCAGTTTCCTCGAACTAAGAAGCAAAAACTGTGTGTGTCTCTGTGACACATTAGTTCCTTTAAACGCATCGTTCCAAAGCAGCATTTGTACACAGTATGTGTCATGGCGGTCGGATCCAATTTCAGAGGCTCCTTCAAATGCGGCCTGAGACATCACTACAAATCAGTTTATTTGGCAAAAATTACAAATATTAGATTTTAACATATTTGTATTGTTGTTGGACAAAATTTCCCTAAGCCCACAGTGATGGCTGTAAATCGCTTGTTTGTTTTTCACCTTTTCCAAACGCTTTACAAACTGAAGTATGAATTAATTATCAATTTACTTATCAAAGAAAAAAAACAATCAAATTAATAATAGAAAGAGTTGTTTCATTTTATTTCTTATTATAATTCATTGTGTTTGTCAGTTATGCCCATAAATTCCGACACCACAATTGCCATGTATAATTTACCTGTGGTTAACTATTTCCACTGTGCCATACTGCTCTATCCATAGTTTTCCAAGGATAATATTGTGCACACAGCAGTGAGGGTTACTCCATGTGTACGCCTCATTGTGCCTGGAGAAGACAACAGTGCGACAACATGACAACAATAGAAGCAGAAAATGATTGTGATATCAGCACACACTCCAACTTTCAGCGGTCTTTGATTTGGACTTACCTGAGTAGCTCTAGTGTGATGGTCCCTTTAGGCTCAGCCTCAACGCTCTTGCCCCAAAACTTGAGTTTAGGATAGATGGAGCCATGGAAAACAAAGTCCCCGGTCAGGCTCTCTGCATGAAAGGCACTAACTGGGGGGTGATGTGATACCTGCTCCGACACAAGCCGGAAACCCTGCTCCTCTCTGTGGGCGGCAGTATGGAGGGCAGATGAAAAATGAAAAAAAACAAATGTGTGTGTGTATTTATATATATA
>KV751326.1:5323877-5345788 GCA_001698575.1 Mola mola
GATCCATTGTTCTTCTGACTGCTGCTTTCAAACACCATTGCATCTTTGAAACTGGATTCTGATCCTCCTTCACACGAATCATCTGAATCCAGGCCTGAGGGATAAAAAAATATGACAAAGTTGATTTGTGTTCAACTGCTTACATAATCACAAGTAAGTCCTTTTTCACACTGTGTGGAAATAGTGACTTCTTGCCAGTGAAGTTCAGTGACTGTCTAAACACTTTGTTGTACACATTAATTCTAAAGGTTCAAGACATATACCAGGCAAAATAATCATAAAATGCATTTAAACAGCTGTGTGAACAAGAGTTAAGAGACAAAACAGAACAAAACAAGTAATAAACACTGTTTGATACAGCAGGCTTTCACATTATTTCGATTGATGTTAGCTTACATTTTATTTCAAAACAAAGCTCCATTACTTGGCCTGCTAGCAATAATAAAAACCAACATGTGAGTAAACAGGGCTGAGCAGTAATTGTACAGCTGGTGTTGACTGATAAGAGTATTTAATAACGTTGACTTGTGCTGAACTCCAGGTGGAGCCTTAACAAGAGCTTTGAAATACATTAAATGGTTTATTATTAAGTACACACATCTGACTCATCAGTTGTAGCACTTCAAAGGTATCAAGAGTATATTCTTATACAACACAAAGGACTCTCATATGAAAACAGACTATGGAAATATGGAACAAAATGTCACTCAATAGCCTGACAAGATTAGATAAAAGCGTTGATGCGGGAGGAACATGATGTCTGCATTATGACTGTATTTTTGGGGGGACGATAAATATAAAATAAATTAACAGAAATAAACTAATTTACATTTATTCATTAAGATTTAATAGCAACCAAAAAACACTACTGGTCCGAAGAAGTCATTGAAACTCAGTTATGTTAGCTACCTAGCTTATCTTTGGACTGAATAAAACATATTTGTGCCATGTATTTATGACAACTAATTGACTATGAAAAAAAGAAAAAAAAAAAAAAAAAAAAAAAAAAAATAAATTAATCAGGCCAAGCTAGAAGCCACCTGGTAACCATGTGTACTATACACAGCTTCTGATTACTTAAATGATCATAAAAATGACACAAATCTAGGCAGGGGCACTTGTGTGCTAGCAGACACTCACCTTGAAATATTTTATTTATATCCACATGTAAACAAAAAAAACACCTAAAAAGGGACAAAACTGGCACTAATTGAGATAAAGTATTCTGAATCTGAATCTGAATCTAAATGTACATAAACCAATGCATGATACTTATTTATGGAGTTAAACACCCTGCTATGCTCTGGGCTGCAACGCTTTAGTCCAGCACAAACACCAAAGCAATGATAGTGCTTTTACTACATCAAAATGTTAATCACCAACAAAATTATTAAACTAAGTTGTCTACATACTATTCTTCTGTCACTATTTCTCAGAATGATCAAAACATTATAATCTCAGGATGTCTGTAACCAAATTCCATATACAAGACAAGGAAGAACTACCCTCGAAAATCTTGAACTCCTCAAAATTAATTTCTCTACAGCCTGGTGAGTCAGATCCCTGGAATGCAGGTCAAGCTACGCCTCTCACAAACACTTATAATGACTGGAGGGACACGAATCTACTGCAAAACATCCTGGCGGATCAAAACAAGGCTCTGAAGATGCGTTCCTATGAAATGCATTTTGTAATTAGCTGATATCAGACTCTTCATGCCAACTGTAACTTGATCATGCACAGCATGCCATGGAGGTCAACCTGGAGATCTGCTTGTTTAAAGCCTCCAATACTGCAAAAATCTGAAAATAAAAAGCCTTCATATCCTATTGAAAAATGTTTTTTTTTCTTTTTTTTAATATTTTTGGTTTTTGCAATTTTACTGTTAAAAACTTATAGGAATGAACAATACACAAACACTAACAGAAACCAGGGTGTTTAATTACTATCATGAAAACTAAACCAAAGAGTTCTGAATTATTGATCTTATCATCAGACTACGACAGGCTAGACCATTTAATAAGGACTTACAACCTCTTGCAGAAAAAAAGTTTGATCATAGAAGAAAGAAATATCTAATTAATAATTATCTAAATCTAATAATAATTTATTTTTAAAAAATCCTAATAACTATACATATACTAAATGTACATTTTATATCAATAAATAATGACAACTGACACACTAGAGAATTAACATTAATTATGATGTTAAAATCCATCATGAGAACATTTTTGGCTACGAATTGAGCAGTTAGCTACTATCTCCACTGAGTATTGAAATTTACTAAATATAAAATGCTGCAACCTTTTGTTTTCTTTGAGTTCCTGACTATATACGCATTCACACATACTCACCTGTGACGGCGTCGTAGAACTCATCTTCATTGCTCATTTTCTTTTGTCAAAGCCAACCAATTGCCAAGAGCAGACGTATAACTTCTAGCACATGTTCCTTTTGGTGGCGGCCCCTCAGAGTGCCTCTGAAGGGAGATCTTTCGATCAAGGTCCCTCTGGACTGTCACCAAGGCAACAGCACCGCGTTTGTTCAATATCCAGACAGGGAATGTCCCAAATTTAGTTCAACCACAGCACGAAACGTCTGTCAGAGCAAATCCGTTGTTTGATTAACAACAGCACGTGGATGTCAGAGTTCAGTCTGCAGCTTCGTTGAGAGAAGCAAAGTCGTAACCTGTAGAGACAAAAAAAGAAAAATATTATCTTAAATAAATTCATTAATTCAACTGGAAAGTTCTTTTTACCATGAAAACTGTTAATGAGCCTCACCTAGGAGATTCCTTCATGTAGCATCTATTCAAAAAATACCCTCTAATACTATTACTACCCACAGAGAAGATACCTACTTTTTAAGAATCAGATCTTACAATGCAGCAAAACTAGAGCAAAAAATTTCAAAAGAAAGCAAGATGTTAAAAAATTGATTCTGAGTATAGAGAGCCAGCATAAAAAGCACAACAGAAAAATAAATGACACAAAATCTAAAGGTCATTCCCAGCTATTTACCATCTGAAAATCTGCTTAGTCCGTCTAGTCTATCATGGCCCATTGAGTGCAAACAGAGAGTTTTGTAGTCCAGTGGTTACATAATCAGAACACCAATGACACAGGCATTCTGGGTCTTTGTTACCTTCAGTTTGGCTCCGCAACATTTTAAACTCAAGAGACCAAATGGCCATTTATGTTGAAATTCCAAAGTAATACATCCAAATTACGAATACAGTACAGTTTTACAGAATTAACAATGAGAGTCACAGCATTGAGAACAGGTTCAAAAATCAGAACTTACAACTCTGATTGGACTGACCTTAACAATGTATGTCATAGTTTCTAGTCACTCAGGTAATGTGAAAGGATGATCATCAGTGAAGGTTGAAACCAATTTTAATCATCCAACACATTTTGCAGAGATGCCAATTAGGCACCCTTAAAAAAAATCTAACTGGTACTGAAAGGAAATGCTTCACCTTAAGGCCAGAATTATAAAATTCTGCTGTATAAAATAATATCTACTCTACTGATAAATTATCAGCAGGTATGAACCTTTTAATAAATAATTAAACATGACCAATTTTGATAAGAACTAAACACCCAATAAATTAATTTGATAAGTGCCCAGAGAGTGGCAGTATGTTACCACCACCCAGGAGTTGTACTAAAAAGCCACAGACGAAGAAGCCACTGTGCTGCTCTAGATTAACCAACGTGGTGTCACTCGCGCGGACGTTATAGAGCTGGAGCGCGACAACTCGACTGCAATTTATAAAATACGTAGTACAAAAGTCCCAAGAGGAAAGGAAGGAGGAAATGCGCATTTGTTTTGCAGTTTGTAAAATTTTCTAACTTCCCTACATCACCATCTAAATTAAATAAAGAAAAGAGAAATTACAGTATTGTGTCCATTTTAATTTTTAATTTACAGTTTGTCTTAAATCTCAATTGAAATAAAAGTATCAGAAATAAATCGTAAGAAAATTGAGGATCATGAGCAAAAAACTGATTAAAATCAAATCATGAATTTGTTCATTAGTAACACCCCTTATGCTCTTACGTTTGAAGTTTAGGTTGTCGTGCATGTGTACCGGAAGAAATGAATGTCATTTATTTTTGCTGTGTAACAATAATGATGTCATATTTGGTTATGAATATTATGAAATTATTGGTATGGGTGATGAAAGTGCAGGCAATTATGGGTTATAGGTATCAGCTGAAAAAAGTACTGTATCATGCATCATGATCAATTACTCATTACTTGGCTTGGAACTACTGGTCTTCATAGTCTACACTGTTCACATGCATGAACTTAGTAACATTACAAGGAAACCAAACTGGCAATAATCATTTTCATCACAACAGCACTTTTATGGAAAATATCCCAAATGCTGACTCGCAGTGGCCATTTGCAGCTCAGCAATTGGCTAGACAGGGTTGGGCAATCATTTTTTTTTTCTCATTTATATAAACGATAGCACAGCAAATACAGTCAACATTTAACATCAAACTCTTACATGGATGCACCGACATGGAAATTCTAGGTCGATACCAATTCCCAGATGTATAATAAGAACTTTTGCCAATAATTTATACCCTTTTGCATCAAGGAAATCATGAAATCCTCTGTATGAAAAAACTGAACAGAAAGTCTACATTGTTAAGCCCCACTCCTGGAAGTCATTTGGATTGGTTCTTTAGGTCTTCAACCAGAAGTTGTCAGAATTAGTTGTTTGGAGACTGTTGGTGGATTACAAAATGAAGCACAAATCCTAAACCTTGATGTTGACATGTTATTTCCATCTTGATATTTGTCATAGTACATGAAAACATATGCACATGTTAACAAGGTCAAATATGTGAATAATCAGATTCTTTAAAGCTAAGTCAGGTGTAGGAGAGCAGATTTGGGCAGTGCAAAACTAATTAAACACATTTTAGCCAGTGGTATCAGTGAGGGCCACCTCAACCATGTCTCTATTGGCCGATACCAGTGTTGAGCTGATAAATTGATGCATCTCACTCTCTAATCTTTAATATCAATACAATTACAATATATACAATATCCAAAACATTAACTGTCTTTTATGGGGCAAAGAGTAAAACTTTGATGAGAATCGACATGTCCGAGCCAATAACAGGAGACAACAAAACAAGGAAAGAATGAAGATTTAAAATTTAAAAGTTAGGACTACTTTGCAAGTTAATTGTTGTATAGTTCTGATAGAAATGATTTAAAATTCCCTTGGTATTATTGAAGAAAAAGCAACAATCTTAGTTTAAAACTTCAAATAATATTCAATTATCATTTAGTACCTTTGAATCTCTTAAACATTTGTGAATACAGTTTAAGACCTCATACACAGTAATGTAGCCATGGAACAATGGTTCATTGTTCCTAATTTAGGCATCACTTAATGTCAACTCTTCAATTCAAAATATCTTTATTATTACAGTACATGAAGGGCTGCCGCTTTATGAGCAACACACAATTAACTTTGATTGACACTGAAAATAATAGATTATCATTTAGTCTTCACCCCTGAGACATTGTAAGGAATTTATAATTTTGACAACTTTAATAGAGGCGGTAGAAAATGGCTGGATGGATGGATAATTAGAGGCCTACCTCAGGTGCAATTAAATCCCAGATAAGACAGATCACTTCATACAGTTAATCATTTGTGAGGAAAAAGCTGTGCTTGTTCTTGTTCTTTCCTTTCCTCTAACCTTTGTTGAGACAGTGAACAGTTTTACCTGGGTGAAGGTAACACCTTCAGCACACAAATGACCTTTGCGCTTGGCGTCCACAATCAATGAGCTGGACAAAATGGGTGACAATCTTGTCGTTTTTAAAGTTAATTCAACATTCCTTTATTTTTGCTGTGCTTGGTTAGACTCTTTGCTTTCATTGTTGAAATAGAAAATATTGTCTTCTTAAATTATGATTTTAATCAATTCATTTTAACAATTATTTTTTGATTAGTTTATCAATCTAGCAACTAAGTTTTTAATTATTAAGATTAATATCCTAAAATAACAAAAACATAAATTAGATCATAATAATTAAAACCGCAATCAGCGTTGAAAGAGGCATAAGCTCTAATTAGGAACACCAAAGAGATAATTAAATAAAGGAAACAATTTACAGACTGTAGCAACAGACACAGACTGCAAAAATGGACGGTAATGTTTTGTCACATATGTGTTCATCAAAATATCACTAGATATAAAAGAGCTGAATAACAACGTTAAATGGTATAATATTACAATGATTGACAAGGGGGGAGAGGGGAAACAACAGAATTTATCGGCCACTGGTATCGGTGAATGCCACCTTATTTGAGATAAAAGATACTAGTCAACCACATCCATATTTGTGCATCCCTACTTAATTCAGATTGTTTTGACAGCCCCCTTAAATGATAACACATTTTTAAAGTTGTTTTGCATATCATAAGAAAGCTCCTTTGATTAGGCCGTGAAAAAGAAAAAGTGTGACAACCAGCGGTTGAACAATAACCTTCAGGCTTTAGCCTTTCCAAATTTAAAGATATTAAACAGATTCAGCATCTGCAGTATGTCTGAAGTACAGCTCCAGAGGAACACTCGAAATGGAGACTCCAATACTAAATTTTGAATCTGTGCAATATCTCAGCAGGATTCTTTGCTAAGGTTTTATTCTTGTATTTGTGATTATTATTTTGAATTCTGTGGTCTTGAATGTTAGGTAATTCTTAAAAATCCTCACATTATTCAAAGAAAAAAATGTTTGCCATCTTTGTTTCACTGCATCTCACACCAGCATCAACAATAGACAAAACTGAAATAAATTTTTCAGTTAATAAACTTTAAATAAACTTGGACTTTTAATCCACCCACTTTTGTCTACCATTACTGTGCAAGATAAAAGCAATTCCTATTCACACAGAAAGACAGCTCTCTGATTGGCTGCAAAAGCCCCTCAGGTCATATCAGTCAGTCCCGCCTGCAGTTACAGAGCTGTTACGTAACCATGACAGGCATGGCACCACAGATGCTCACTCCTCCTCTGTACTCGGGCAATAACTCATTGCAAGAAACCTTAATCTAGATGGCTGTCATTCCATTTGGTGCGACTAAACACAGACACACAGAAAAGTCCAGAGTAAAGGCTATAAAGTTCAAGTTTTCTGACAAAATACAGCATTTAAGTTTTTCAGTCCTATACATAAGAAATTTAAGATCAAATTGTTCATTACATCAGAACAGAACAACTGTTGCTGTTATGCTTATTTTCAGAGGATGCTCCAATAAGGAAATGTTGGACCATTTTGTGTTAAGAAATAAAACAATCCCCTGTATGAAAAATAACTGAACTGAACTGCAGTATATTTCTGTATATTTCCCATAAAGTAACTTATAAAAATAGTAATTATCATTAAAACTTTCAATTTTCTATATTCTACTAGCTCCATGAGCCTCAGCCTTTAATTTTTTTTCTCTCCTAACTATTATGTACTCTCTAAGCTTGCTACAATAGGAACCTCACAAACTTTCCCATGATAAATACCCTTACTAAAAATCATTCAAAACTTTAAGTAGTAAATAACTAAACAGCAAAGCCCAAATCACTTTTTCAGTTGATTTGATTTAGAGTAGTATTTTGTAGTGTTGGATTGATGAATTCAGTTCCAAATCTGTTCCACTAGCTGTGTTACAGCACTGGAATTACAAAGAAATTTGTGCTTCTGTCTGCCAAAGCTCTGACCTATGTTTCCAGCGTGGACCGAATACGCAGGAGCTGCTCATGGTTAGCTCTGATAACGAGCTGGATGCTCGTGCTACACTAAACGCTGGTCAGTCTATCACATTCTGTAGTTGTTGGTATAGTGGGCCATGTGTCCGATAGTGGTTGTCCTGTTGCTGCATGTAAGGAGGTAAGTCAATTTGGGGATAAAGATACAGTTTAAAGACAGCAATGCAACTGTTCCATTCATGAGTCAAGCGTGCATATAAAAGCCTAGTAAAGCCTATGCTGTCCTTCACGGGCAAAAGATTAGCATCTAACTTGGCAGGAACAAACAGAAAACAACTAGAAACAGAGGGAGAAAGAGAGAGGGACATGTAGAAACAAATTAAAAAAAACAATGGCTGTTGCTAGAGGACACCCTTTACTGAGAATTGATGCATTTCTTTTTCTTTGCACTCACCCACGTCAATAGGTGACACACCTCTGAACTAGTGAAACCACACATACTCACACATATATGAAATGGCCCATAACAAACTTAAACGTAATCAACAGCAAAAACACAATGTTTAAGTAAACTGCAAGCATATGATGCATGTAGAAAGGTGCCTTAGACAAGGAAAACTGCTCAGGCATTTTATCAAAGCTGATAGTATTTTTCCAATCATCATTACCATGTTTTATAGAAAAAAAAAAAAAGAAGCAAAGTTACAACTTAAGCTATATACTGTCTATTTACAGCCTACAGTATCAAGGACTATGGAGTCATCAGCTTGGAAAATTAATCCATACCAAAATGATGTTAATGTTGTCTGTCATACTTGGCTCTTTGTAGCGGCGGATGTATATCACCGTTTCGCATGACGGCAAAATGGCTATATACATCCGCTGCCGCTTTGCCTATGGAAAAGGCAAAGAAAAAGTGTGTGATTGTACATTATCTGGGACCTCTTTGGTCTATCTCTCATACTTGATAGCAAAAGGCAGAATGGTGTGATATGATTACATTATTTTGGGGGGAGAAACCGGTGGTCACACATCTTTTTGAAATCACTGTAAGAAAGTGGTTTTGTGTACTGTTATCATAGAAAATGCTGGTTTCTGCTTAGTGACACGTCATGCCCATAATTTACACAGGGGGACAGGGCAAGCTGGTGTGTGTGCAGGGAGAGACTGCAGGAGAAGGGATGTGAACTGGGGGGGACATAAAAAATAAAAGTAGTTCATTTTAATTCAGGTGGAAGAATTAAGTAAATTCAAATGTTGGAGTGAATGTATTAATCCATTCATGAAGTTGTTGTATGATTTCTAATCAGTTGGCAGTAATACCATATACTGTGGGAAAATTTGGAAAAGGTTTAACAGTGTCAAAAATATGTAGCAGATATATAGAAGATAACTCCAACATAAAGCAGAACCATGGAGAATGCAGAAAAGAGTTGTGTTCACTGTCTCTGTCTGTTACTCCCATAATTCATTGTTTGTTGTCATCTTTATGATTAAATGTATGACATAGCTTGTTTTATTCCACTAGTATACAAACCGAGTCATTAGTATTAGCTTGTAGAAGACCCCAGTGAGAAAATAGCAAAAGAAAAGTCACTAGCGTAGCAACATTGCCAACGGTTAGCTCATTAATCACAAGCAAAAATCTAAACTCTGCAAGCATGCTGCCACCAATCCAACAATAAAGCAGAGGTTTAAACCCATGCAAATCGTGTCAAAGAGGGCTAATTACATATTAGTCACACAGCACTAACTACGCCATACATACTAAACCAAGAGCAGAGCCTTTTCTGTCATTTTTACCATATGTGGTATGAATAATTCATTTAACTTTCTTCAGCTGCACTGGCATGTTGTCTCCAAAAAATTGTCTGTAAGGCACAGATTTAGTAGAGACTGTTATCTGATGGAAATTAAGAAGTGCTTTCAGAGGTCATAGCAAGAAAATTAAAGTTGGGATAAATGGGATGGGAGGGGTCTGATTCTCCAATCCCAGAGAAGAAGGTGGGATACAAATTTAGCCTGAGAGGCAGTAGGTGGATCAAGAAGGACACACAGGCAAAGAGCAGAATTTTACTGTGACTATCTTTAAGAGAAAAGAAGAGGGACAGAACTTGAGTTTGGAGAACAAAAACACTGCAGATGGAAGTGGTTCAGTGTTGTGTCCTATGCTTAGAGTTTTAGATAAATTAAAGCTGTAAGTATACTTTATGATCATCAGCTGTATATCTTTTGTATTAGGAAACACAAGTACAGCCTGAGGGATGGTAAGTGAAGTCCGTATCACAAGACCATCACCATGGGACAACCTAAATTCAAAAGCCAACAAACAACTTTTTATTAGAGTATGAAATCAAATCTATTCCTCTTCAATCACAAGACTGAGCATATTTTCACTAACAAGCCCCATTAAGAAAAAGTAAAGGCTGAGACTGTGCTGTGGACTCCCTAAAAAACTCTGGAAATTAAAAAATGTTAACTACTTAATTGTGGAAATGCAGATTTTAGAGTCTCAGCATCAAAAGTGTGTCCATGCGCTATAGTCACAAAGGCAACACAAAGCAAATTTAATTAACAAGGCGTGCAACAACTGTTTTGTTATTGGGTACAAAAAGTAAACTTGTAAATGTTCTCATTTTCCATGAAACATATAAATAACACAATTGGTAAACACGGGTCCGTTTTAAATTGAGAAAAAAAAAACCCTAAAACATTGTCTCCTCTCCCAAAAGCTACTCCAATTGTTCTCTGCCCACTTGACCATGAGACAAAAGCTGAAGAGTTGGCAGAGGGCTGAGAAACCGATGGAATTAGGAGGATGATTTCTTATTTAGTTTTAAAACCAAATGTTATGTTTAACTTAAAGTGAAATGAAAACTATGGTTAACTTTATCTGTACATGATTTGGTGAAATTATCTTTAGCTTCTCATGTGGTAATATATAGTATATTGGCAGAATACACTGATCAGCCACAACATTAATTATCACTGATTGGGGATGTAATGATGCACTATAAGCCAGATGAAAACCGATAACACCAACAAAGATTTTTAACAACAGGAAGCACTGATGCCATTTACTGCCGCCTCGCTTTACATTCACATAACAGCAAGCAAGTTATAAATGACAGTAACAAACATTGTCTGGCTAGTAATGAAAACAGACAAGATAAAAACTTTTAGCAAGTTGAATCTGTTAGAAAACAGATGTGAGAGCCACTAATGTGAGAAATCACAAGGTACGTCAGTGTATTAATGGAAAATATATAAGGCCATTTTCTGTCATTGAAAATGAAGGATTTCGGCTAATGGTCAACACATTAGAGCCCAAATACTCAGTCCAAGTACTAATATGATATTGCTACAGCGCTAAATTCTGCTGTGATAACCTTGATCTCTTGGTCTCTTGGAAGACCAAACATAACCTCCATGGCACTTGCACACGCCAATGTCCCCCAAAAGGATAATGCGACCTGAGACACAAAAAAAACTGCTCAGGAACTGCTAAAGGAACTTGACTAAGAGCTTACAGTGTTGATGATGCCTCAAAATTCCCCATATCTAAATCAGATTGCACATCCATGGGATGTGCCTGAAAAATGATGATCCATGGAGGTCCCATTGTGTAACAGACTTGGCTTTTCCCTTTCAGGACACAGTCACATGGCCCCTGGAGTCTGTGCCCATGTTTCTGTTATGTCTGGCACTAGAGTGTTGGTAGCAGATTCTTTGAGCACAGTGGGTTTTATAAGGTGGGCCTCCATGAATCATAACTGGGTCAGGGAGAGAGAGAGAGAGAGAGGCTGGTGAAATTTTGGGTTACCAACCACTCTGTCTTGGATGAGGGCAACAAACATCCACAAAGGGATAAACACCGTCCCACCCAAACAAACATACACACAAAAATTGTGTAAACATTTCAGCCACTGAGCTGGCATTCCTATACAGAACAACTACCGGGGTTACACTACAGGAGTTTTAAAATATTGACAGATTTTGAAATTGTCTTGCATCACACGCATAAGGAGAATCTCCATAGATGTTCTTTGCTATAATTTGAAACATACATACTACAAGATTTGAAAACATAGAGGCATGAGACACACAGAAATGAGCCGGAGAGAGCAGTGAACACACCATATCATGTGATCACTCTGAAAACGGATGTAAATAAAAAGACCAAAGTGGTCTTCCTACTGTGAGATAAAAGACACCAAAAAACAATTTCCACTAACTCCAGTACTGTGAGCCTGACATTAGAAGGCAAAGAAATTCAAAGATATAAAAAGTGACTTCAAGAAATGGAACCAGACAGATCATCTCGTATGTATTTTTCATGCATAAGAAATGCCCAAACATCTAGACAACACAGCCACATATGTCAAACTGATAAAGTCATAATGACAATAGATTACAGTATGAATTTCCAGTTTTAGTATCACAACTTCCACAACGAACAATGCGTCATTCAATTGAAACTGACAGCACTCCAGACTGTATGTTTTTATCCTGCCTCCTGGCTTCAGAAAATTGGATTATTCATTTTGTCAAGAAACTACAACTTCAGCTCTCAAAGCTGGATCACTCTCATCATACAACAGCAGACGCCACCACTCTGATTATGCCACTTATGATACCTTCAAATTACAGGCCGAATTCATAATCAGATAATGTAGGGTTTGTTATTTCAGCCCACAGTCATATAATTACGAGAATTCAGACATAGGACATTACTCTTAATATGACCGTTGCTACACAAAACATCATATGTATTTCTTCAACATTAATGACTTCCTCTTTTCTCTGATTTTTAGGCCACACCCCTTCACCACCACTCCATTATATCTACCTACATTTGGCCCTGAATATAGTGTCATAATAGATTGCTGACATGTAAAACTTTCTCTCCAAATATGTGCAAACAATTCGGATAATTCAATTCAGCATGCACTATATTTCACAAATTGAGCTGCTAATAAAGACCTACCTCTAACGCAACTCGGGTGAAAGACAAGCTGTGGCAACAAACCCTTGGTAAAACATATCCATCTTTCAACGAAATAGTTAATACACCCAACGTCACAAAGTTACTACTAAAGTTATCTGGACGAGCCATTTACATTGCTTCATAGTGTAGACCTCTGCTTTCCAAGCAAAGATTAATGCTGGTCCTGTTTTTGCAATGAGTATATTCTTTGTTTTACTTGAGAACAACCCTTAATCTCCATGCAGATTACAATCAAGCAGGGTTCACCAAGTTCATGCCTCTGATTGGAACGATACACCCCCTGGAAACATAAACCTTTCTCATTCTGACCAGAATGCTGAGCACACAGTGTCTCTCAAACACTGACACACAAGCCACCATACAGTGTAGAGTGAGTCAGCTCGTTCCAAAGATGCCTGCAAGGAAGTAAAACCTGCTAGGATGACTCTTACTCTCACAAAAGCCTTCAGAAAGAAACTCCGCTCAGCATCTTACCTTGAAACTTGTTAAGTGTGTCCACCCTTATGCACAAACACTGTGATACGCCTGGGTTTACAAAACATATGTACTAAAGTTTTGTGGTCAACAGTTTTCTCGACAGCTCTGGTGACCATGTGTGACTGGCTCAACTATTTATTTAAAAAAAAAAAAAAAAAAAAAAAACAAGTTTGGCTGGATTTTTGCTTCTATGTCAGATCTATAATCAGGTATTTGTCTAAATACAGAAACTGTGGCAAGGGACACAGTATATACAGTGATGTAAAGAGTGATCTGGATTCTGTTTAAAGTCTGTTTGCAGCTTGAATAGTACCGACCAATCAAAGTTGAGTAGGCTTTGGCTGCATGCAGGTAAACTGTCCAAGTGGAGAGTAAACAAGGCAGACACCAATCTTGGAATCCATCGGCTACAGTCAGTGGCCAAAATTATTTCATTTTATTTACATTAAGATGCATTCAAATGCAGAGATCTGTTAACAGAGATTACTAGAAGCATTACTTGGTCCAGAAACCCCAAAACATGGAACAAAATTCTGAATTACATAATAAACTAAAGCAAAATTACCCTGTCCAAAACATACACCGATCTGCCATAACATTACCACTGATAGATAAAGTGAATGATGCTAATCACTATACTATAGTGCAAAATTCAAGGTGGGGCCTCCATGGATCATAATTTTTCATGCACGTCCCATAGATGCTGAATCAGACTTGAATCTGGGGAATTTTGAGGCTATGTTAACACTTAAAGCTCTTTGTCACATTCCTTTGGCAGTTCCTAACCAGTTTTGTGGCGTTGCACCCTGCACTGTCCTGCTGGGGGACCCACTATCATCGAGGTATGCAGGTGCCAAGGGGGGCATACTTGATCTTCAACAATGTTGAGGGCAGATGGTTTGTGTCAAATGATATCCAAATGAATGCTGGGATCAAGGGTTTCGAAGCAGAACTTTGTACTGACTCCTGTACCATATATGTGCTTAGCAGAGAATAAGTGACATAACGTTTTTAAAGATTATCATGTAATATTCGCCAATCTAATATTCTATCCATTTATTCTCACAGTTTGGCCGAAATGACTAACAAACACTCTCTACAACCATGAGCCAATCAAAGCAGAGCGAAACAACAGAAAGTCTTTGTATTCAGACAGGACCCTGATCTGCCATTACTCTGCTCTATCATAAATTATACATTCAGTATTGTTTCACTGTTGTCTGGATGGTTGCCTAGACTATCATTTGCTAAAACCTGACTTTATCCCTATGTAGCAACACACTGCCTGTGGATTTAATACTCACCAAAAGAAAATAAAGCCTGATGACGATTACTCAAGTGACTCAAGACATAACACAACAGGTTGAAGCACGATAATAAGAAACCTACTTTTGCACATCCTGTTATTCTAAAATTTCCACCAAAAAATAAATAAATGAATGAATTTAAAGACTAGAACTTGGGTGGCAAAATAAGTGCTCTTTCTATCTCTATTGATGTCACATCTGCTTTAACATCATTGCAACACTACTCATAACTGTGATGAAATCTGGCCTGTAGTACATGCCTTGCAAAATCTTTATCCTGTTCCGTTAAATCAATTTACAGAACTCACTCACTGCCTCACTCAGCTTTTCTCTGGGGTGGAAGGAAATCTGTTGGTACACCGTGACAATGACACATCAATGGATAATATTGCTGAAGAAACTAATCAAGGAGGTAACTACGGCAACTTGGGAAGAAAACACAACAAAATAACAACAGCTGTAATTCCTGAGAGAAAAAGCCACCTCATAATTTTCAATTTTAATTTAAAAAAACACCATTTAAAAATGTTATTTGTAATTTATCAATGACTTCTAGTTGAAATCTATTAATGCAAGTGAACTGACCTTTTGTTTTACATGTAAGCGTTTAGATCAAGTAATATATTCCATTTCAAAATAAAAACAAACAAACAAAAAACAGCCAAAAGCTATCAACACTTAATTTGTCTTCCATCTGGTTGCAGAGGTTAGTAATGTTTTGTATTCAAATAATCAATTGCCTACAAAATGTTCAACTAAGTTTCATTGAACCGACTGGTTAAACAATGAATTGTTTTGGCACAATTTAAAGTAAGACCACAGTTCGTTCTTTAATCCATAGCATAATTGATATAATCATTATAAAAGTATTTAGTGTTCTGTCTGCATGCCAAAACTAAGATTTATCTACAAATATCAAAATTCAATTTCCTAATATTATCAACAGGAAAACGATCACATTCTTGACATACTTGTACCAAAAATGTGACTAAACTGCACTGTACCCAAGGTAGTCAAAATATATTTGATATACTGAGCAACACAATTTTCTTCATGTGTTGTAAAGAATCTTTGCCTTGGTCCCAGATGTGCCTCTCAAGGATGTATCCTCCGGGCAGGGCAGGCAAACAGTGTGCTGTGTGAGCGCAAACTTGGCCGTCGGTGACCTGCCCGACGTCAAAGTCAGAGGACGAGGTTTAGTTTCGTCCTGTGAGTCACATCTAGATGCCAATTGAGACAGTGAGAAGCCACAACAGGCAGAGAACTTCAGACTACGCCTCGCCCTCGCCTGAGATTAAGTGTTGTGGCTTCACTACATGTCTGACTTAGACGACAGAATAGGAGTGTTTTCATATTGTAGCCTCCTTTACGTCTTGAATATCGGTGTTTTGCCTTTACAGTCTGGTGCTCCCAATAACTTACTAGCATTACTAGCTCGTTCATTGCAAGGAGCTCGATGAAAAACCGTGGTTCAGACTGAATATATCACTCAGCTGTGTCGTTGATCAAATACTCACTCAACAACGTCAAACCCCAAATACTGTGCTACACTCAACTGCTTGCTCGCTAACATTAGCGACTGAGCTAGTTTGCCAAATTTAAACTCAACCTAACTACACCTCAGCCCAACTACTAATTAAGACAATTAAACGGGCGTATTCAGTACTGCTTTCCTTAGACAACACGGCAGAGAAGTGCAGGTCCAACGGGACGAGAAGGAGCCTTCTGACAATTGGTATTAACGTTAGCGCGCGGGCTAAAGGAGAGGAAAGGTGGCTAACTAGCGTATTTAGCAACCTTCCACCTATTCAAAAGGCAAAGCTGAATTCGCTGCGTGGAAGATACATCCAGGGGTGATATACAGGGTAATAAAATGTGTGTAGTCTTACCTGTGCAGGGAGGATGTTTTGACAGGTCCAGAAGGAGATGAGCGGAATTTTGTAAGTAGCCGACGGATTGACACAGAAGCGGAAGTCGCTATCAATGGGGGTGGGGCTAAGTGAATAATACGCTGGTCCGCAGCCAATCACGTGAAAGGCTTTGACACAAGAACCGGCAGAATATTTTAATGACAAACGTTGTTTCCGATGTTTTCTTTTAGTGTAAAGGACGCTTCGCCGGTATCAATTGCTTTATCCACATTCAAAACGTGCGTTTAAAGTGCATCTGATCTGTGTTTATACGTCAGTAGGGATGAACTACTTATCCTCGAAACCTGTGCTGTCCCGTTGACAGATGCAGTCACGTACCTGCAGGAGTTGTTAACAAAAATAAAAGACTAGATGCTCATTGAACTTTGACCCCATTGTAGAAATGGTAAAGAAAAAAATCTCTGGTTACAAAGAGAAAAAGAGAAGACTTTTTCTTACAAAAGCAGAAGGCATCTCCCGCCTTTTTGTATTCAGCTCTGTCCCTAGATGTGGACAGAACCAGTTCTGCTGCCATTGATAGAACTATTTACAATACTGTGTGAAGGAACTGTAGTTCACAATCAGTCATCCACGTTCACTGGACCTTATTGATTTTTCAACTCTTAACAAGACATTTAAAATGAATTACATTCATCAAGTTTTCAGAAACCCAACTTTCTGAAATCATATTCTTAATTACTCTTTTCTTAAAACATGAAAAAAAAAATCCCTTTAAAATCGTCACACTTCCATAAACACATACTCTTTACAGTCTTTAATCCACAAACATTTTTTTTCCCTCACAGATATTACATCTGGAACCATTTTTATTCTTTGAAGACGTTTTTTTTTTTTTTCAGTTCCAGTGTCCTATTATTGTGTCACATGAGTTTGGTATCCCTTTACCAAATGAATGGGTATTAGGCTTTGATGCAATCCCAGCTGGTGTGTAACACTCTTTAGGAAAACAGTAATATCTGTAATTGCCTGCGTTAGCTTTGCACCCTGCCGCTACTGCTGTTGCTTGGATTTGTTTTGCTTTAAAACAAAAAAAAAAAAAATAATAATAATAACTGTGATATATGAGCTTTGTTTCAAAAAGATGTCATCATTATTGGAGCATTATTATATATATTCATATTTTCCTTTGTTTCTTTTCTTTTCTATTTCTTGTTGTTGTTCACATAATAGAAGTACTACTGTATTGTCTATGATTTGATAATAAAAATACAGATTTGTGAGTTTTGTGAAATAAACATAGATTTGTGACCATGATCGTTCATCACATTTATAATTCTTGATGATAAAATCAAATAGAAGGTTTCATTTTCCAGCCGTCCTCTTATTATCTCTTTGAGAAGATTAACTGAGCGCAACGTGAATGTTTGGAATTTTATCTCAGCCATCTCGGATATTTTCTTCAGCTCCACTTCTGCTGTTAGATAACATGCGGCCTTTGGGTAGCTGGTGTTCATTTCATGGCCATTGAAACATCGGCCTGGCCAGTATCTTATCTCATCAATAATGTAGTAACTCATTGATATGTTTGATTCAAATGTCTGCCTGCTTGGAGAGTAACACAGAGTATTATTCATGTGGTCTGCGTCACAAATGCATTCTCACTCTTAGATGTGGGAAAAAAAAACCTAGAGGGTAACAGTTTTTTCTTGCTTCTCAAGCTAAATTGTACACAGCTGCCTGCAAAAATTAGAATATTCAGTAATGATTTGCCATTGTAGGCAACATCAGACAAACAAGCAATTGTGTTTCCTTTCCCACAGTTACATAACAGCGATGATGGTGCGATGAGGAGAAGAAAGAACAGAGGGAGGGAAAGGAGGAGGGAGCAGGGATACAACAGTGGAGAAGAGGAGAAAATAGCCTTCATCACACCACAGTGGGACACAGAGCCTTCAGAGCACACAGCCACATACACAAAGACACAGTCATGTACAAATGTTCGCATGAGCATACATAACTGACAAACGAGCACTCTAGGAAGGGACAGTAAACTGTTCCTGCAGTTTTTCAAATCTGAAAACAACAATAAAAAAATAACTTTCTCTAAACAGATTAAACCCATATTGTGTTGCCTGCCCAGCAACTTTAATCTCTGCACCAGAGAAGAGTATGCTTCCTGTTTACTCTGTCAAATGGCCAATATAGGAAAAAACATACTTCTGGTAAAGTAAAATGATTCTATCTTTATCAAACAAACCCACCAGACCAAACAGAAAGTAACAGTTACCTCATGTGTTGTTTTGTTGTTATTTTTTATGACTGCGAGCTCCTCTACCCGCCACTAGGTGGAGGTAGAACATAGATGTGGAACTGAATCTAGTTCATCAGACACTGTTTCTCCATCAAACCAGTCTGGCAAATTGCTATTAGAATAATTTTATTAAATCAACGGGCGCTTGCTATCACTCAAAAGTGTTTATGCTGAAGTGTCAGCATTAGCATTAAAGATAAGGTAGTACTGAGATGTGGATGATTTTGATGTTTTGATGGTAAATTGGGGACCAAGATAATCCACTTAATGAAATGGCACATAATTCTGGTTTCTTAAGGAGGTGATGTCATCTGTTCCACTCTTCCCTAATTGGCATTTCTGAGACTATTGATAGCTACAAGTTTAAAAAAAAATACAACATTTTAACTTTTGCACTGCTTGTTTTTTACCTTTACAGATCTTAAATAGAATGAAATGTCTCCTATTTTTAAAATTATTTTTTAAAAAAGTTTCATATTTTTCAGTAGAAATGTGGTGAGTGAAAAATGGGTCCAACATTTACTGTAGTTATTGAAAGCATCAACTGTAATCTGTGGTCCCCTTCATTTCCTTAAGAATGATTAAAAGTTTCATAATGTTCAGTAGAAATGTGGTGAGTGAAAAATGGGTCCAACATTTACTGTAGTTATTGAAAGCATCAACTGTAATCTGTGGTCCCCTTCATTTCCTTAAGAATGAATGGAGTCAGATTTGCCCCCAGCATCCTAAAGGCAGCGGTGTAAAAATTGCTTGAAAACCATATCTGAGAAAAAGTAAATACATGTCTTCGACAATGACTCAGGTTGAAAAGTTAAAGTCAAAGTCACTTAAGTTTTAAAGTAGCTCCAGTAAATGTACTTAAGCATCAAAAGTATCTGGCGTTAAAGTGCTGTGAAAATTCTTTACTAAAACATGCACCATAAACAGAATGATTGCTCATAGTATCTATCACTGCTCATGCCAAACAATAAATCAAAACGTGTATGTTTGCCTTTGTTTGGCCAAAGAACAAGTGTAATTACAGTAAGTTTAAGAGGGTTATATCTGTTCAACCAGATTGGATTTCCAGTATACGAATGGTGGATCTCGCACAAATATGCACAGTCCAAATAACCAAATACTAAAATTTAAAGACAATATATTCTATTTCCTATTGTAACTAGTGGTCAAATATTAATGAACAGGATTAAAAGTGAAGTGTTGAAGAAAAAGTAGAAATTGTAAAAAAAAAAAAATTCAAAAACTCTCGTATAGATTCTCTTAAAAAAAAAAAAAAGCTTTATGTCATTTTAACCTGAAGCCGCTCAAAAATCATGCATAGTCTACTCAACACCATTAAATGTCATTATAAACCCAACAGCCATTGTCATTAAATATGGTGAGCAGTGCGATGTCACCTTTTGTCACAATATTATATCACAGTAGGATACAGTAAAAAAAACAAAACAATTATCTTTTTGCCACAAAAACAAGGTATAATATTCATGCATGTGTGAAATTTCCATTGAAATATCTATGGCACTTACCGTATTATAAAAACTCATCACACTCAGTGTTTCTAAAACCTCATTAAATATGGTGAGCAGTGCGATGTCACCTTTTGTCACAATATTATATCACAGTAGGATACAGTAAAAAAAACAAAACAATTATCTTTTTGCCACAAAAACAAGGTATAATATTCATGCATGTGTGAAATTTCCATTGAAATATCTATGGCACTTACCGTATTATAAAAACTCATCACACTCAGTGTTTCTAAAACCATGAACAGTGATGCTGTTTTAAAGTGACCCAATGAGCCATGACTGCGTGACTGTGAGTCAGCAAGTACAATCGTGCGTCCAGATATCAAAATCATTTAAAGGTTTAACATGTGAAAAAGTTGATTGGAACTACATGTTTCCTGGGTTACTGAATATCGACACCTCTGGTTGGTAGTCGGCCTGAGCTACCAAGGCATCAATATTTGATGACCAGGGAATAAGATTCAACGTCTTACAGACTGCTCCTTTAAGTCTGTGCCAGTATAGCACTTCAAATTGTCCTTTGTTTTCTTGGAATCATTAATATTTCCAAAACCACAAGTTCTTTGCGTTATTATCCCTGTTGCACTCCCTTCCTTATTATACACTTATCAAGGAAGCAATTGTAATTTTAAATTGTATATGGTTCTTTATTAAATCTTTAATGATATGACCATCCGCTGCTGCATGTAATGATGGTAAAAAGCTGAATAATTAAGCAGAAACCCTAACGCTTCACATCCAGCCTTCACAGTGTTTAATCAATTCATAACAAGGCGAAAAACCTGCGTCACTGTAACAACAATCAGTCCTTCACTGTTATTTGCTCCATGCCAAGTAATGTTGAATGCACAAGTAATTTTTATTATACCCACTGACAGGAGGACACATTTGCTGCAACAACCATGTACACCATGACTTGGACCTGTTTTACTTTTATGCCTTCACGTCAAGAGGCCAAGTTTATTACTGTGAATGTGCTGCAACAACGATCAGAGCTGAGTTTTACTGGAGCTTCCCACAGCCGTTAATTACACTGGCATATATACCAGCCGATAAAATCCCGTCTGTAGGCCAGCTGCAGTTTACAGAGCACAGATGTTGTTTTCTGAAAGTATCTCTGTGTTAAATACACATCGTTTGTAACATAAAGTGATTCTCTACATCTCTAACCACAGTCAGGATTTTATTCTTGTTGTCCGGGGATGGTCAAAGTTGAGTTTTAGATTAATCACTATTCTAGCTTTCTTTTTTTTTTTATAAACTGATTTAATCATAGTGTGGTATAAGGCTGTTGCAGGAGCAATTTCAGATTTTCTATCTTATTTCGAGTTCAAAGCTTGCTTCCCGCATGCCAGGAAATAGAAGAATGAGCCATCAGACCTCTCATCAAGAAAATGGGTGTAAATGAGGGGGAAGGAGGTCACTGAGCAAACCAACCAGATAATAATTCCTAACAATGACCATATTTTACAAATTATCCATGAATAAGCAGCCTGCTGTGACTTTGATCGCCATCCAATCCGGGAAGAAAAGTTTCTGATAACTGGTCTGTTTCGCTAATAGAAGGGAAACACGCAAACAGGAACTCGCTGTGTTGCAAACCTTCAGTCCTGTCACCAGAAAGCTGAATGTATGTAGTAATTTTGAAGACTAGCTGCATCA
>KV751326.1:5349249-5372344 GCA_001698575.1 Mola mola
CCTTCTCCGCCGCCGCGCTGACCAAGAGCTCGGCGGCGAAGGCGGCCAAGATCGCCGGGGGACGGAGGAAGGTGTCGGACGCCAGCATCGGGTCCGATGACTTATCCA
Organism: Mola mola; assembly: GCA_001698575.1. Classification (NCBI taxonomy): domain Eukaryota; kingdom Metazoa; phylum Chordata; class Actinopteri; order Tetraodontiformes; family Molidae; genus Mola; species Mola mola. The sequence continues at coordinate 5,349,358 of KV751326.1, forward strand.
AGGACTCCGGCTGCCCCACCGGGAAGCTGTCCCCCACTGACAGCAGCTCCGAGCTGTCGGACTGCGCCTCCGAGGAAAACAAGCTCTCCACGGACGCTGTCAGCAGCGACGCCGAATCGAGGAGCAGCCGCGGCGGCGGACCTGACGGAGACAAGCCGCCCCAGGATGGCTCGTTGGCGGACAGAGCGAGCCAGCAAGCCGCCGCCAAGACCTCCGGCTCCTCTGCGGAGAGGGATTACAAGGAGCGGCTCTCCCTGAGCGCGGACACCGCGGAGGGGAGCATATCGCCCGGCGAGGAGCGCTCGGCCACCTCGTTTGACAGCAGGATGCCCGCCAGCACATCCCTGGCTTTCTCAGACCTCACCGAGGAGTTCATGGACGGCATGCACGAGGAGTTTATCCGCGAGATAGAAGAGCTCAGATCCGAGAACGATTATCTCAAAGTAAGTTACTTTACCTTTAGCCATGACTGTGATGTGGATTGAATTTTCTCAGAAGTTGCTTGAAGCTTCAGCAGATCCTCAAGTTCCCATAAGGTTTTCCATCATAGCATTAAAAAAAGGAAAAAAAAAAATGTAATTTGCACAGATCGTTACATTGATATTGCATAGTTATCATAATGCAGTTATTTTTGCATCGTCATGTTGTGTTATTGTTATTTACCAGATCACTCTGACTTGCATCTGAATGGCATCCAGATACTCACAAAGAGGAGGTTGGTGTTATAAATAGAAAGTTTGTATCGTCAGGAGTACATGAGATAGACATGAAGTTGTGGCAACAGGATGACCTGATGTGTGTGAAGTATGAAAGACACAGCAAAGACTTACATTGGGCGAGGTATTTTAGTCAGATGGGGCCTGTACAGTGCTCAGGTTGTCAGTCCCTGAAGAAATGATGCTAATTTACCAAGGTATTTCATTAGTATTGGTTTAATGGGGTTTTAACATTCTGGGATGGTCAGGTTACCGTTTCAGAGTCTTGACAAGCGTGAAACACCAGAGGAAACCCGGAGAGTCTTGTATCTTTATGTATTGAGGGAACACGATTTGGTTCTAAATCATGTATTCTACTTTAGAACTGCAACTACTGGAAGGAAAAAAAATAATAATCAGCAACTATTTTTATAATCATCTCAGTTTGTTTCACGCAAACATCAAACATTTGGTTTGGGTTTTTGGAGTAAAGGAGCAATTTGACGACATCACTTTGGACTCTAAAAAATGTGATGAGCATTTTTCACATTTTTTCCTTTTCTTTACAATTCTTTATTGGCGGAATAATCGGTGATTAAAATAATCATTCGGTGCAGCTTCATTCTACCGTTGTGTCAATCTGACAACTTTGCATTAGACTACATCATGATGATCAGATTTTTTGCTCTGAAGGAATCTCTCAGCTCTTACAGGTGTGCAGGCTAGAAATGATATACGTATGGATCCATTCTGCCTTGAGAACGATTGATTAGGAGACGGAACTGATTTCATTAGGATGTCCCTAAGCTCTGGCAGTTACCAGACAAGCCAATAATTGCCAGAGATTGATTTGAGAGGGGGAGTGCTCAAGAGCAATTGCCCTAAGCACGAGGACCACCCCATGCTGGTAGATATTTGCCCTGTTTTTAAATGAGCACTGCAGTGATGTTGACATATTTACTCCAATTTTTTTTCAGCACATCTGCTACTTTTGTGAAGACAAGAAGTCTTAGACAATATAATAAATCCCATTATTCAAAAAAAAAAAAGAAAATAGAATGACCTTGATTATCATAATGACAAAATAATTGGTAGCTCTTGCCCTAACTCTGACTGCAAGGGCTGTCTGCATTTATTGATGCCTGAATTTTTGTTACCGCCAAAGAAGCACCAAAACATTTGCATCCTGTATTAGACAGCATGCTCTGTATCATTGAGAGCGGGACGCTTTTTTGCGACCACGGGTTTGTGTGCATGTTCTGGAGCTGCTGCCAAGCTACAGCATGTAACTAGACCACCCCGAAGCATCAGGGGAGGCCTGTTGGGTAAGTGGGTCTGGCTGTCTGTTGTGGCAGCTGTGTGGAACACCTGGTTAGTAATCTGAAGATCAAAACAACATGCTAACGTGTGAGACATCACCATCGAATCTCTTGCTCAAATCTCTTTGATCTTTTAGGTAATGTTCGGCCTGACGATACTTACATGTACCTCACTAATATCCCACAGTCTTATGATTCTGTTGGTACTACTGTGCAGTACAGACACCTTCTTAAAGCAGCTCTCACTCAGCATGATCTTCAACAATAATTAATTTATCACCTGGTCCACATGATGTGCTACATAAATGTGATAATCCACATTTAGGTCTTCACTGATGGTCTCCTGTTACAGTTGAGGCTGCCTGACGAACAAAGATGGAGCTCTGTGGGCTTAACCCTCAGGAATGTCTGTCCTGTGACAACAATCGATCGTAATAATTGAGCCTACGCTCGTGCAAATAACTGTTAGGCTTAGTTTTAGTGACAAAGACCTACATAATGGCTGCTTTCATGTGTCCTGCTGCAGGCATCTTTGGTCTAAGTGACAATGTGATGACTGAGTCATTAAGTCCACGTGCAGCATGCAGGTAGCTTAGCTTAGCACAAAGCCTGGAAACAAGCTAGCCCACTTTTGTCCAAAGGTAATGAAACTTAATTTCACCTGCGTTAACCTGTGATTTCATGTCAATATGGCTGCCGTGAAAAGGGCCCATAGCTATGAAATGACGTGCACAGTTGATTATGGACACCTACGGTACATCTTTCACCACAGTGCTACAGCAGCTAGTGTGGGCCACCGTCCCAGCTGATTTAAGTGAGCATCTGATTGGTTGTTTCAGTCTCCTGATTGGCTGGTTGCTCGTATGACAGTCTCCATCTTCCTCTTTAGTTTGCTGTGAAAAGCAGGTCAGTGGACCAATTCTCTCTCTCCCAGTCTCTCGTCGCATTAACTTGTGATTCCCTCGTTTCGTGTCCTCATGTTCTCACTCTCTGCTGCTCACGGTCTGCGTTTCGTTCATAATCTGCCCCCCCTTATTTCTTCCACTTTCTGTTGCTTGTTTGATTTTCCTTTTACTTTCCCCTTTTCCATTTTTTCCTGTCTGCGGAACCTTTTTCTTTCTTCCCTTCCTTCTCCGTGTTTCCGTACTCAGTCCCATCCTTCCCCTCTCGTGGTTGCTACAGTTGGAGCTCTGCAGAGGCTGACCCACATTCTCTACTGTAGTAAATTATGACAGCACTACTACTACTACTACTACTACTACTGCTACTGCAGCAGCCCTTCCTCTTGTTTTGCATCAACATCGGCGATGCACAGAACACAGCCCGCGGATGTTTACATGCACATGGTACACACTCTTGAAAGTACGCAGTTGTGTAACTCCCCTACTTCTCATTATGACCCAGACATGGTCTGGTTGAGCAGTTGGGTGTGGTGAATATTAGTACACACACACAGCTGCACCTTAAATATGATGCAGAGAGATAACACAACTCATTCTGTCAGGCTGAAATAATTAATTCATCCCTAAAAGTCTATAAGAGAGGTGGAGGGCAACAATTCTGTAAATTAAAGCTCACGCTGTGACCTATTTTTGAGCGGCATTTCAGCGCTCTTTCATAGTTTATGAGGAATTTGCTCATTTATTTTTACTCAGTAGTCAGCCGGTGCAGGAATTTAGTTTGCGGCCACATGTCCCTGCAGGACCGACGCAAGTCTCCTCTAATGTCATTTAATAACACAGCCCTGTGGATGGAAGAGACTGAAAGGATAGTCAATACTCTCTCATATTACACCATTCTGCTACTTATGACATGTAGATGTTCCTGATGACCTTTTTCATCTCACTTGTGGGAACATTACATGGCAGAGTTCATTGTAGGAGGTGTTTTAGAATGGTGATGCTGCTGCTGATGATGAGCAGTGATAGATGGGATGGATTTCGATCATAACACAGTTACTAGAAGATGATTAGTTTCATGATGATGAGGGTGCAGTTATGATTGGACGGCGCTGGCTTGCAGTTATGATGAAGATGCAGTATTGATTCCTGTTAAATGTGAAAGTATTCTCTTTATGACTGACTTATATGCCCATAAAACTGTCCGCGCTGTATAAACAGAGAGAGATGCTCACTTACAGGTCTCCTCAGCCTGGCTTATGATGTGTAAAATCACTCTGTCTTCCTCACTGTTTCCAGGACGAGATGGAGGAGCTGAGGTCTGAGATGCTGGAGATGAGAGACATGTACATGGAGGAAGATGTTTACCAGCTGCAGGAACTCCGACAACAGTTGGAACAGGTAGGAGTGTAGACATTTCAATGACAACATGCTCATTAAATCTCATTTTCTCCATTATCCAAGGCAGGGTTTACAAAATGATTTAAAATAGGCAAGTGAGATTTTGGGTTAATTAATCATCTGAATGTCGTGTGTGAGCAAAATAGCCAGAGGGTCCTTCAAAATGCCTCTAAAGATGAGTTTCAGCTTACAGTTAAAAGCAAAACATGCCTCTCCTCTCTGCTTTATGTTTGAGCTGTGCATGAAATTATCTACTCCGCTTTTTCTGTTTATCAGGCAAATAAAACCTGCCGCATCCTGCAGTACCGGATTAGGAAGGCAGAGCGGCGCTCTATCCGTGTGGCACAAACAGGGCATGTGGATGGAGAACTGATACGAACGCTGGAGCAAGATGTCAAAGTAAGTGCACGTGTTCTGGGCCTGAGTGGCTCAACAGAGCTGTGTGCGGAAAACAAGGTTGTAAAGTAACTTTCTTAAAGTGCGAGCAAATTATGAATTTTGAATTGAAATGTGCAAGAATAAATATTGGTTCTTAGTTTTTAGCTTTAAGATTATCCTCAACTAGAGATTTATGTCCTTTCAGAAAGTTGGTTCTATCTGTGTGCTTCATAGTAGCCAAACTTTGTTTCGGGGGTTCTTCTAGCTGACTCCTTCCTAAAGATGTCAGACCCCGACTGCTTTTTAAATTAGTGGTAGCACTTCACAGTCTGTTCTGTAGGAACTGATAACCAGTTTAAAGACTGAAGAACAGTTCTTGGTTCTTGTTAAAACTCTAGCAGCAGTGTGCTATGTGAGCTAAAGCTGTCTAATAGTCTTTGTTTGGAAGAATATTCAAGATCGTTACAGTAGTCCAACCTGCTGGAGACAAAAGCCTGAATGAGCCTCTATAAAAATGTCTGTGTATAAAGACCTCTAAGTTTTGCTATTTGGTAGAGTTGCTAAAATGCTGATCTTTTGGTTTCTTTGTGAATGTTTAAGCTTAGGTCTGAGGCAATTAATACTCCAAGATTTCTATCTTGAGGATTTAATCCCTTTTTTATCAAAAATAATCATATCTGTTATTACTTACTGAGCATCAACAGAGTGAGTTTAAGGGACCAGAGTCACTTCTGCATAATTGTGATAACTTACATTATGGTTATGCATGATTCGACCCAGAAGAAGCATGCACAGGTTGAATAAGAGTGGTCCAAGAGTCGAACACTGGGGGACTCCTCATGCAATATTGATCTGCTCAGATTTATGATCACTAATGTATACTAATGTAACATAGCCCCTCTGTTTAAGATAATCTAACAGATTCTACTATTCCAGTTTTACATCACAAAACCTGCTAGAGATTCATAGTTGGTTCAAGTAAGTAAATAGTAAATTTGTTTATTGTTCCAACCTGTGGGATCAGTGCCTTGTTTCACTTTGAGTTACCAAGGTAGGTAGCAAAAAAGTCAATGTTTGGGTGGTAAAATGACCCGATTCAGATTCAAAAATTGCAGAGATTAAAAAAAAAAAAGTCACTATTGTTTTTATAAAGACTTGAAAAGTCACTGGTAGTTGTTGCTTACATGCTTGTGCTTTGTTTTGGATGGTTTTCATGTATATTAAGAGCAGCCTTGTGACCTATTTTCACACAGTCATGAGACAGTGGTGAAGTCAGGCTTCTTCCTGTTCGTTAACTCCCCCATTCAAAGTGAACATACACAGAGTAGTCTGATTGCCACAATATCACATTAGGACAGGAGATTAATACACATACACACACCAGACAGTTTCGCACACACATCGTGTTACATTAAATGTCCATGCAGCCAACAATCTTTCACAGGCGTCCTTCACATTATGCATACACATCAGTCACTCCAATCACTTCAGGAATCCTTGATAAAGGCCAGTTAGACACAACCACACTGAGGGTAAAGCCTGTGTGTGTGTGCCTCTTGTCACGCTAACCCTGGACTATGGATGCACTACGTTAAATTCACAGCGTTCCTCCAACATTTTCCACGTGGTAGTGGACACAATGAGTCCTTTATACCCAGGGAGAGAGTGTGAGACTGTGATGTCACTCTCTGAGGGCTCTCCTCCGGCTGTTGCTGTCTGTCTCTCAGCTCCGCTCCTGTCTCACCATCTGGTTGTTTTGGATGAGGGGAAGGAAGGACGGAAGGAGGAAAAGAGGACGAGTGTACATCCTGTGTCTCTGTGTGCTGAGTCTGAAAAGAAAAGGGGGGAGTTGGTCACTATTTGAAAATTTGAATCGGCCAATCATTGTGGTGGGATGAGGCAGGAAGGAAGAGAAAGAAAAATAATATTAAGGGAAAAAAAGGAGGGGAAAATGAGGCATTCAAGTGCTTAAGGAGGAGCAAGTTGATTTAAATGTCGCTCTTGAATAACAGGACATATAATGTTAGCAGTGGCAGTGATGTCAGAAAAGAAAAAAAGAAAATGAAAGAAAAAAGTAAGGAAAAAAACAGTAATGTCCGCATCCTTTGACTGAATTAGTGGAGACGGGTCATAAGCACAGGATACTAAAAAAAAAATACACACTGCAGCAAGACAAACCTGACCTCGCTCACAACACACGGCTGATTGTGAGTCCTCTGACCACCAGCGCCAAAGACTCAGCCGGCAGGTCAAGTTACGCCGTGCTGTGTGTGTGTGCATGCGTGAGTCTGCATTAAGCCGGTGCTAAGCTTCTCTTTTGCCGGCCTCTCGTCGTCACTTCTCTGTTTATTCTGGTAGCTTTATCATCAGCCTTACCATGACAGAGAGTCACTCAGTCCTCTGTGACCCAACATTGATTTGGCTTCACTGGAAACTAACTCAAGCAGCAGTAAAAAAAAAAAAAAAAATGACAGCGGTTATTGATCTAGATTGTTTATACAGCCTGAATTTCATTAGTAAAAATATTAACTGTTGCGTCTGTAAGAGCTATGTGTTCCAAAATGCAATTAACATTTAAGTGCTAACAGTCTGGGACACCAAAATCTCCAACACACAAGATGTTGAATTGGGTAACAACAACCACCTAACAACATGCTAATTAGCATCTAACACATCACATTAATGCTAATTCACATACTAACATGTAAACAGCATGCTGAGCTGCTGGATGCACCGAGTGAACCAAAAACCAATTTAGCTAAATAGGACATTATGTGAAGCAGTGTTAGCCAGAGGCTCTTCTCCTCTGTTTTTATACACAGACTGAAAGGAGAAAGCAACTGTGGGAGTTGTTTACATTGTCCTCCCTAATATGGCTAAGCCAGCGCCGTCCAATCGCAGAAAGGGGACTCACTGTGAGGCTTCCCAGGAGGACAGCAAGGGTGTTGATTATCTCAGAAGGGAATTTATTACCACTGCAATGACTAAAAACAAGCAACCAAAAAGGGAAGAATTGTCACAGGCAAAAACAAAGTTGGGAAGCACATGGAAAACTTGAGAAACAGGAACTCAAATCATGTACATGGACTGCTGATTGTTTTGAATAACATTTTACCATGGTTTTTGGAGGTGACTTTGAAACTGATTATCATTTCCTCCAGTGTTCAAACGTCATTGTTTCCTGATTCAGGATATTGACATTACAATAAACAAATCCCATCTTGAAAGGAGCACAAAATAATTGAAGGTGGGAAGAAACTGTGATGCTAAGTTCTAAATGTGCTGACGATACAGTGATTGCTGGGAGTGCCCTTTTTTATATGAGACATTGGTATTTTTTCCGATATTAACATGATATTTCCGAGATATCATCAGGCAGCTATTTCCCCACCGCTGGCAGGTAAAGTGAAGCGTAAACCTCTTCACATCGCCTTGTTGAGCTGCTCGACGCTGAGCTGCTTTACAAAAGAAATTGGCTTAACCGCTGACGGGCTTGGTCTGATGACTCACTCACATGCAAATGCACATGCAGGTACACACACACTCAGAAAGACTTAACCTGGAACAAACTGCACAACACTTCTGCACCTTATTTTCCCTCACTCAGACCTTGTCAGTTTTAAAAAGAGATGGAGGAAAGTTGGGAACGAGGTGGAAGAGTTTGCCAAATTAACATCTTCTCGTGTAGATCAACTGCTCTCATTATTGTTGTTATAAATATCGTGGCGGGGGGGTTAGCGGGCTGCACAAATGTCTGAATCTTCGTGAGAATATCTGACATCATTTCCTGCTGTCCCACTCACACACTTCTCTCATTCCCACAGGCTGCAGACATCTGGAGTTGCATACACACACACACACACACACACACACAGGCAGTGGAAGTAGCTATATGGATTCTCATGATATCAATGTAGCACTTACAGCCATTGTCATTATATCCAGAGCTATTAAGTTCTGCATGTTCCTCTAAGGGTTGAATAAAAACATTATTAATCTCTACCAGTCCTAACAAGTGTGAGAGAAGCGTGTAAAATGTGTACAATGCGAGGATGTGTAGCTGCATAGCTAGTCGCCGGTTGTCCAAATAAGGCACCACATGAGACCACCGGGACTGTAACATCTTTATGTTGATGTGTATAATATTTGTGCAGCCAGTGTGGAATCAGTTTATTAGTAATATAAACATTATGCACTACGCTGTATACACTAGTATACGCTACTTATGCGGTTTTTTGTCATTGTTTAAACAGAAGGCTTAAACACTTATGTTCCTACAACCAGGGAGGCATATGAGTGGACACACTCACACAGTCATTCGATTCAATTCTAAATGTTGTGTGTGTGTGAGAGAGACAGAGAGATTGAAAAATGCAAGAGGAACACATAACTTAAGCTCATACAGATATATAGCTCCCATCATAAGTTTTCTGCTTTCATACAGTATTACCAAACCTGTAAACTAGATCCAGATAGTCTCAGCTTTAGCAGTATATTAAAAATATAGTATTATATTTATATTTGTGCTAACTTTTGGATGACTTCACAAGTTAGGCCCAAATCAGCTGTTTCCCGTGTTGAGCCTATATGTATGTACAGTATATGTGTGAATGGATGCATGGATGGACCATGGATGGTGTGGTACAGTGTCAGCGTTGAGATCACACTTTAACCGCTGCCAAATGACATGCCAAGGATTGTAGGAATTCATCACCTATCTCTCTATCCAACAAGACATAGAGAGAGATACAGACTGTACTGGAACAGCTGTCACGCCAGTGGCTCTCCCTCACTTTCACACATAATGGTTTTATATATAGACACAAAGCTCATGATGACTTGTGATGTAATATCCTCTAAATGGGTCCTGAGCGGCCAGAACGTTGGACCAAGGTCAAAGGTATCAACTCTCAATATCGTCACCAGAGCTGCATCAGAGTTACTCACATTCCTCTGTAAAATCCTCTACTTCCGTTATAATAGACATCCCTCACACAAACCCAGCAGCAATGGACCGATGCACCAGTTAACTTAGACAGACAACAAGAGTGTTTGTCTTCCAAGTTGAGTAAACATGTTTTTCCTGTTAAAGTATCTCTTAAAGGGGCATTTTAAAGTTTGGGGGTCATATTCGTTCACTGTCGAATACTGGCTTATGTGTTGGTAGGATGGTTACCCCCCCAAAAAAGTGAGTGTTTGACGACCCAAGAAACCCATATTGTCTGTGTTTGACAACCTGGGAATAAGACTCACACTTGACTGGTAACACATCAATATGTCTGTGTACAGAAGTACAGATTAGTGATAGTTGTACTGTGCTAGTTTTTACTTCTATAGTACCACATTTTAAAGGTAAAATCGTATATATAACAGAGAGCTTTTATCCTCCGACCAAACAATAATTTGATTACAGAAACAGAAGCTACGTGCAAACCAAAAGATCTGAAATTTAAGTATGACACAATAACCAGGTATTGCTACATATTTTAATGTAGTTTGCAGTGTTTTTGATTTGCTCTATTACTTGTAAAATTATTGTTATGAATTACTAACGCTCATTGCATAGAAGTTACCATTGAATTCATTTCAGATGGTTTTAAATTACAGGAGAGTCATCATTCTCTGGCATGTTCTGCGATTTGAATTAAACAGCATACAGAATGCAGTCAAATGGCTGAGCTAAGCCAGGAGCTGAGTCACGTTTTACTTGTAAACAGAAAGGCTAAAATGCTAAAATACTCTTGACACAGGCAAAAATAAAAAAAAACAACAAAAAAAAAAAACGAACAAGCATCCAAAAAGGAAATGGTTGTGCTTCTATGTAAATTAAAAAAAAAAAAGGATTACCACAGCACTTCTTTCTTTAGCCGCAAATTACAACAACTGGCTTGGCTGCTTTTGTCTGTGTTTTGAAGAGGGGAAGCCAAATCGGTGCAATAGATTAATTTTCAGCAGAGAGGCTGTGTTTGTTGTTGTGGCCTCGTAGCAACGAGGTCCTGATTTGAAACTCCAGCAGGGCTGACAGCAGCCTCTCTCAGGTTTTCATGTTCCCTCCTACGCCAGATGACATGAATGTTTCAGTAGATGTTGTTAGTTCCTCTATCGCAGCTGGGGCAGGACTGGTGCCGTCCTGCTGCCGCCCACTACTCCCAAACAACAAGGCCAGTTGTTGGAAGCTCGAAGGGAAAGAAGGGAGAAACTCTCGTTTTCCACAGAAGAGCGCCACAGTGGTTTTTAAGACATGCTGTTCATAGCAAACTCAGCCATTAAAACGGGTGTTTTGAAATATTAGTTACCTAAAAATGTTCCAACGCTAATCCTTTCTTCTGTTTTAAGCGATGTGCTGTAATAAGTTAAGTGCTGACGTTACAGCAACCTCACTCAAAATACTGAAGGTCTAACACATTAAAAGAGCGTTTAGAACATAGACCGTATACAAAGATGGACATGGCATGAGAGCTCTCCAAAAAGGAATAAGGTCAAACTCAAACTCAACAAACTCAAACCACTCCTCAAATAAGGTTTTGAGGGTTGTCTATCCATCCGGTCTATTAATATAAGTCCACTCTTGTGAACATGATATCTCAAGAACACACAGAGGGATTTTCTTCAAACTTAGCAGAAATGTCCAATCTGACGCAATGATGAACTGGTTGGATTTTGGAGGTCATAGGTCATAGGTCAAGGTCAGTCAATACAACAGCTCACCTTCATGGGCACTACTGTGCAGACCCCGGTTCCTAATGAGGTCACAAGTGCAAGTTAGTCGCAAGATAGTGGCTTCTTGAAAAGACGATTGAGTGACATTAATTTCTTAACCATTAACCACCATGTAGGTGTCCAATTATGTGTTGCCTTTACCATAACATTTACTGCACATTAACTGCAAATAGAGGCTAAAAGACAAAATATCCTCCTTTTTAAGTTCAAAACTCAATTTCATCACACACATCTCTCGCTCTCTCTCTCTCTCTCTCTCTCTCTCTCACATTCGCTAACATACACACACACACACTTTACCGGCTGCATATAGCCTCTAGGTAACAGAAGGGGAAGTCGTTATATTTGACTGTTATTGAAACGTGTGTGTGTGTGAGAGAGAGAGAATATGCAATCAGTAAAGTAGGACAAAATATGAAACCTCCAGACAGAGAGAATGAAGTGTCACACACACACACACAGAGCCCTGAGGTCAGACAGTAATATCATTCAACAAGTGTCAGTTAGTCCTCAGATGGCTCTGTGGTCCACACTGTGTGTACTTCACTTGTTTGATTGCGCTCAACAACCAGATTCTTGTGCCCCCTGTTATCCTTTCTGTGCTTTGGCTGCACGTGCGTACACACACATTCACACACACACTCACACATGCTCTTTCCAACCCAACCAACGGCGTCCTGACTGAATGCTAATTTCATCCTATAGCTCTGTTGCTGGGTGAAGCCTTTCAATGGTCTTAAATCCCTCCACATTTCCCTTTGAAGCAGAAGAACAATATAGCTTTTATTAGGAGTCAACAGCTGACGAAGGGGTGCCAAGGAGGAGGACTTTACAGGGAGAAAGGGAGGAGGAAATGTCACCCATAAATATGTAGCGATGATTGTATTTTCAATGTTGTTGCAGCAATTAAAATTAAGCACAGGGCTCATCTTTTCAGTCCACATGAGCCTGGGGAACTTTCAGTTTCCAAACACTGAAAACTCGTCTTTGTCTCCATATGCAAATGCAAATGATGCAGCGTGTTGTTGATCTGTGTGACAGAGAGACATTGGGAGCAAACTGATATGCAAAAGCCGTCCTACTGGTTAAAATGACAGATAGTCTGTTTAGCGCCACACTTTACTTGGTTCTCACTGTTGTCATGTGTGATTTTAGTGCTGTGGCCACAGTTGGATTTACTACATCATCTCAAAAGAGATGGCTGTAATCAGCTATTAGTCTACAGAGCGTAAGACTCATATACAGAGAACATACATACAAGCGATATTAGCATGACTCTGTAATTAACAAGTAACAGTCTTCTGGCTAAGCCCATGCTGAGAACCCCAAACTGATGAAATCCTCCCTCTTCTTGTTTAAAAGAGCACTTTTATCACGCTATTCGTAAGGATTAAAGAGACATGCTGATCAAATTAAGTTCTTATATATGAATTTACAAGAAACCTGTAAAAGTTTTGAACGTTAAGTAAATGCCACAACACATTTTAGTCTCGAAGGACACACCAGCAGGACATTTGCCTCCTTCTTCTAGAAACAATACACACCTCTTCCATCTGACGCCTCTATGGTGAAGGTTTGAAGTATATTTAGGCACAAAAATAAACTGGTTGGAGTAAGAAAATGCTTGTGGTCATGGTTAAAAGAAGCAAACACAGGGTTCCCATGTCTAAAGTCACCTGACCTCCTCTCGCTGCAAATTTTTTTGCTCTGTGACAGCTGCCAAAATATCTCCTCCTTTGTGCCTGACAGATGAGCAACTAAGTGTTACTCTTGCTGTTCTTTTTGATTTCAGCATAAACCGCCTGCATATACCCGTCATACAGAACAGGAGTAGAAACTTATGACTAAGAACACAATCACGCAAGAAAATTGTTTACTGCGGTAATAAATAAAGTGAGGAACAGGATCATTTTCTTGTAACCTTACAAACAGACTGTCTTAAACCCCTGGAGACGCCCCCGCTGGCCATCGAGGCCGGTATACACCAAACAGAAGACCGGCCGTGGGGGAATGTCTGTGGGCGACTGTCTCCCTGGTCTTTTTGATGTGTCCCACTCCGTCAGCTTCCGAGACATGTCACTCTTGTTGGCTGTTAAAAGAGATGACAAGGTAAAGCTCCTTGAGCCTCTTGCTGTACAAGCCATTATTTCACCATTTAGTATGGTTTCTTATTTATTTTTTTTCTCAGCCTCTTCCTGTCTTCTTCCTCGACAAAAGGCCAGGCCACATGCACAGATTGGGATATGAATTGGTGCATAGTGGGGCTCAGGGAGCCATTGGGTAGAGTGAGAGTGGGCAGCACAGAGAGGCACTGTGGGACTCTGCTGCATAATGGCACTGCTTCAGACACACACACACACACACACACACACACAAAGACTTGAACATACTGACGTGCAAAACAAATTCATACAAGACACAAAGTGCACAACACACAATTTGCCAACTGCTTACGAGGAGATTTGGGGCCAAACGCACTGTGAAAACACACACGCGCATATGCGTACACAGCATTATTGAAAAGCCCAAGTGTGTAGACAAACACTAATTACAAAACTGAAAAGAGTTTTAATTATGGGGACGGACAATTAGATAAATCTTTCCCCCGCACAGTTGTCACAGCAGAGCTGCAGTTACAATTCAGGCTTCACTAACATACTGTATATATTAAAAGTTTTTGTTTTTCCATCCTTTACAAGTGTGACCAAATAAAAGTGAAAAATACTTTGATTTTATTGATTAAAATGATTGTCTGACTGTAAACTTAAGAGTACAATAACCTCTTAAATCATCAAACATTGAAAACCATGTCATGTTAGATCACATCAATATTGAGGTTAATGGTGTTTAAGTGAATTTATGAGCTACTGAGTGATTGACTTCACACAGGCATTTTTCTCTAAAACTGGATGTATCCATTTACTCATCCCCCAATGGGAGTCATTAAAGTTTCATTTCATTAAATCTGTTCAGCCCGTTAGATAAAAAGCCCTCATATTGAGTTTCAATTGAGCTAAAGCATTGATTTTGAATTCAAAATAGACGTTTATTTAAAGCAGTTTGACCTCTTATATTTACATTCCATTTATCCTTTTTATAGTCACCATTTTTAATAATCAAAAGACACATATTTAGGGCGATACAGTGGCTGAACATCTTTCCTGTATTGTATTTTTTGTCTTTTGACCTGTGATGACACACGGATGATGAAGTTATTAATGTTATGTCTATGTTGCCACATTTTTTGTCCCCTGTAAGAACGATTTTTTATTTTACAAGCAAAAAGACAAACTGATACAGTTTGCAGTTATATCTCAGACCTAGTGAATAGTGATGTAATAAGTTAAGCCTTCCATCTCTTTACCTGAACAGGGATTAGTGACATCAAAAGTAATCCCCTGAGCTATATTCCATTCTTATGACAGATTAAAGGTCATTATAGTCAGCACTGGCAAATGAAAACTTGTTTGAATTGTTCACAACCTCACCCTGTGTGCTTTATTTTAGGGAAAAAATACGCAGCGCATTCTCTCAATACTTTTTTACACCTATTTGCATGGTGACGCTGAAAGAAGAGAGCGAGTTATGAGAGGATCGATCTCCGCAGGGACATAAACATGGGCACCTCCACACCGTTATCTCTGTTTGTGTGCTAGAGACGGCGGTCGAGATAATGAAGTTATTCCATGGATCTTAGAGTTCTGGAACAGTACTTTAGTTTAATCTCTCTCTTGCTCGCTGTGCGTGTTTCAGCTTGTGCTGCAGCTTGTCCTGCTTCAGGCATTCACGTCAGACCTGAGCCTTGAAAACGAAGCAAATGTTGCAAGTGAGATTGAGTCAAGCGCTTATTATGAAATGAGATTCATGGGTCAGTCATTCCAGTCACATTAACATGAAGTGGTGCAAGTCTGATACAGTACGACATTTTAATTAGACACTAATGAGGGAGAAGCTCGGCATATTGAATGTTTTGACGGAACAGAGAAAAAGGTGCTTTTATTGAGTAAATATGGTGTTTTTGTATGACGACACCCTGAGCTAATCCATTCATCCTCTGCTCCTCTTTCTTCACCCTCTCAGGTGGCGAAAGATGTGTCCATCCGTCTCCACAGCCAGCTGGACAGCGTGGAAAAGAAGAGGAGTCGCCTGGAGCAGGAGAACGAGGAGCTGAGGGTGCAAATGCAAGACCTGGAAGTGGCCAAACAGGTCCTGCAGCAGGAGATTGACAAGGTAGCGTCACAGTGTCACATAAGTGTTGTGTGTGGAGCCAGTCCTGGACTCCCTGGTTTATACCTGAGACTGTTACGGTTCTTTTTGCGCGGCTGTTCATGTGAGCTGTTCCTTTATGTTGATGGGTATGAGTTTAGAGTGTGTTTGTGTTGGGACCAAGCTGGAATTTTTGGCTAAATGTTCACATTCACATTCCTTATTTATCCTGCGCTCCCTTTCGTCCTTTGACAAAAAAGAAGAAATGCTCCCCGGGCTCAGTTTGCGAGCCTCAAGCGAGCCCGTCTCTGTTGTCATCTAGCGTTGACTTCACTTCTGCCTCATTGCCAGCGCTCCAGGGACATTCTACTTATAGAAAGTGTAGCCACTAAAACACTATGACGAAAGGAAAGAATATTGATGTCAGGGCCAGGTCAAGTGAAAAAAGTAACATATAGCAACTAATGCACTTGTTTGAAAGGAAAATAAAAATACAGAAATAAAACGCCTGGAGTTAAGCTGGAGCGACCTCTCCCACGTCACCCGAAGGCCTCGTTGTGAGCTCAGTCTGAGTGAACAGCATAAATCAGGCCCAATCTTTGCTCACTGCCGCTTTCTGCGGCGTCTGATGGGCTGATGGTCACAGCCTTGGACCAGCACCAGGTCCCTGATGTGGGTCAGGGTTGGATGGATGGTTGGCTTACTGGCAGGGGATTTGGGTCTGTCTGCTCCAGTCTGTCTGGACTTGGTGTCCTACCAATCTTATTGCCAGTTTTCTGTTTGAGGATGGCTGAAAAGACAGCTGCAGACAAAGTTTAGTGTTTTCCAATATTGACTAGTTGATAAAGTACTTGTTGCGTTTGAGTGGACACATGAAATCATGGAGCTTTGTTTTTGTTCACTAACGATTCTAAAATTCTCCCAAAATTTACCATTCAATTCCAACCATCATCTGTGGCCACCAGCTTTTGAAAGTATCAGATAAGTGATGCATTAACCTCTTAATGTTACAGTTAGATCAATAATATTGGCTGCTTCATTGTTCCAATATCTGCATTATAGTTTGAGATTTCTCTAGATTTTATGAGGTGTGAAAATGCATATTGTTCATGATTTGATATAAAATCACGATACACAGGACACAATTCCATTTATATCACAATACATTGATATACCAAAATTTCTAAACCAATTGATTCGTTGAACGTTAGTACTTTGAATGGTACTGATGTTTTACCAGTGCAGAAAGATATGATTATGACCAAAATTTCACTTTTGGGAGGTCTCTTGTTACACAGCACAAATTTATGCAGTTCTTGTGAAATCAGTCCTGGTTTCGATATAGACCTAGATGATATTTAATGGTGTCAGAGTATCACGATACACATTTTCAAAAGCGATACGATTTGATTGAGGATTCCCGATGTTTTGTCACACCCTTAGTAACTTTATATAAGTCAGCCACTAATGATGGTTTTCATTAACAATTAATCTGCCTATTATTTTCACAATTGACAATAAAATAATTTGATCCCAGTGACATCTTCAAGTTGCAGCAATCTGACTGAAACATTAATCAATTATCAACATTCAAAAATTGAGGGCATTTTCCAATTTTTTTACACAGATTTTTTTGTAGTGTGACTCTGTGTTGAGTGATTCAATTTGGCTTGTAAAAAACGCACCTCCTTCCCTTTAGTTTGGTGTGTTTGATGGCCCTAAACGCTACCATGATCATGATCCGCCTTCCACAGATGAGATGTCAGTCAGATGTGAAACAAAGCTCTGCTGAATTCAAATCACATTGACGTTGCTGTTGGGTTCTTAACCTGCTCAATGTCAATGTTTCTACGCAGCGTAATTGCCAGTTTTTTGTTTGCTGTTTGCAGTGGATGGAACAGAACTTTAGGCGTGATGCTTTGATGTTCTTCACTGGGAGTTGTAGTTGACTACTGTAGTTTTTAGTATACATGGACTTGCTTTGTCTTAGTAATACAGTAGATAGTTTTTTAACACAGTTGCTCGTCTTTGGCACTGATGAGTCAGTGACAGAACAGGGGCTGGAATCACTCCAACGCCCGATACTGCATATGCAGACAAAGAACAGTTTTTAAAGCCTCTTTACCCCTAAAATAGTCAACACATCAGATGCGACGGGCTAAACATTCAAAGTGTTTTATTTGTTTCAACCTGTCCACTGACCTGATGACCGACAGGTTCTCCGTCTGTTTCGTAGGCCGTGTTTAGGTCTGTCCTCTGTGTTGGTAATTCTTCACATAGCTGATATGATTCAGCTATGCTTGTGTGTGTGCTCATCCACACAGGAATGTCTCACTCATCCCTGTGAAGCAGCCCAGAAACTGACAAATAGAGGGAGGGATTTCACATCCAGCTAAAAGAAACGTACGATAAAAAGGTTTTAACAAACCGTATGAAAGGCAATAAGCCGCAGAGGAAAAATGAACATGCA
This sequence comes from Mola mola, assembly GCA_001698575.1. Taxonomy (NCBI): domain Eukaryota; kingdom Metazoa; phylum Chordata; class Actinopteri; order Tetraodontiformes; family Molidae; genus Mola; species Mola mola. Next base: position 5,367,446 of record KV751326.1, read on the forward strand.
GACAATGGATGCGCTGGTAATTCACAGGTATAAAGGAGGTGTGTGAATTATTGATTGTGTCGTAGGGGCAGCTGCTGCCTCCAGTCTGTACTGATATTGATATTGATATTCTTCACAAAGCAGAGCTTTGCAATGTCTTCACCAGGATACCACCAGCAGCAGAATACAGGATTCTGCTCCTGCATTATGCACAAAGAGAAACCGTATATTGATATTTTTCAGATTGATAATATTCTCACTTAAAACACTACAGACAAAAGATGCTATCTTTTAATCTGTCTCTCTACAGAACTAATGTGGTAACCAAATGTGCTCCGTGTTTCCATGTGTGTTTTACTAACAATACGACGTATGTTGAGAATCGTTATTGTTATGCAATTAATCTTAAAATCTTAAGATTAATATGAATCTACTCATAAAATGTTATCCTAAATATCAGCACATTATTAGCACACTATTAACTACTTATGTTATGAAACGCTGTTTTCGGTCTAATTATGCAATATGTATCAGGTACAGACTCTGGAGGATTCAATAATGCAGAGACTCACAGGGAGGTTCTTAATCAAAATCATTTTACTCAGAAAGTAGGTCAACACCAGGAAATCTAACTAGATAGCAAAGGTACAGTTTAGGGACAGGCAAATTCAGTGGTCGAGAAACGAAACAATGATAAAAACACAAGGAATAAAAGCTGGACTGCTGACTAGGAAGACAAGACAATCTGGCAGTGGAGGAAAGGAACACAGGGTTTAGATACACAAGGGAGGGGTAGACAATTAGACACAGGTGAGATGGGAAGGAGATTAGGAAGGAGAGGCAATCACACACACCTGAGGGAGAGGACTTGCCAGGGCATGGGGAACAGAACGCAACAGCATTTCAAAATAAGATGGGAAACATTGATTGACCCTAACAAACAGACACATGAACACTACCAGACCCTGACAATGTGTGGACAGATATTTCACATATTCATTATTGTAACATCTTCTGTGTTGCGACTAATTTGGTGCAAGAAGGGACTCCCTTGTTTTTATATAAATTGCAAATCTGCGGCCACTTCGTCAATGTCAAACGTTTGTGTGGTTAATATGAGAAGTCCTCTGCCTGAAGAAAGTTTGATGTAAAAGTATAAAGAGTTTCAAAGTCGTTAAGTGCCTTATGTTGGCTGAATGACTCTTGTGTAGAACATTGAAGCTGGAGACCAAGGTCGCATGTGAGGCTACAAAGTTGTCTTTTTAATTTTTGAATTACAGAGCATAGTTATGTTAAGTCAGTAATTTTATGTTTGGATTGGATGAGATAAGATATAATTTACTGTCCATGAAGGGAAACTTAACATGGGCAGTCGGCTGCTAAATACGACCACATGTACATGCAGTACGACCTTATGTGACCGGTGAAAAATACTGCAAAAAGTGTTGAAAGGACAAAAAGAGACATATGAATACCTTGTGAGACAAAAAAAAAAACATGTAGAAGAATTGCACAAGCTACATAGAAGTATGATAACATTAATAAACATGCTTGTCCTTCCGTAGGGCGCTTCAATGTGTTCTATTAGCTTCCTTATTTACTGAACAGGCTAGTTTTATCCCTTCCAGATGGGGACAAATTTAACTTAATGTGCACAAGTTAACCAAAAATAAAAAAACACTGAATACAGGTTTCAGCAGTAGCACTAGAGGCTGGGTCGCCTAGATTAAATCAAAAATTAAAGTTGGCTTTGGGTTTTGGTTACCATTGACGAGCATCTCGCAAATAACACTTGGTGGAACGGGATCTAATCCATGGCCTGGGTGAAATGCTCGTATAACAGCGAATATGGTAAATGGAACCCAATCATCATAATTTTCTAAACTTTTGTGCCAAAATTCAACCAAGTTTAAAGACTGGTCGGTATGCTGAGTTTTAGTGGAAAACACAATTTGCAAACAGAACAGAACAAAGCGTGAGAAGACGTTCTGGTACATTAATACCAGCATCAGAAGCATAAGAAAACCAAGAAACCTGCATCATTCCATGATATAAACAAGCGAAATGTTTCATTTTATTCAGATTTGAATACGGAGGTCATCTTTGTTGTTTACCACCCAGTGGCTAAAGACACAATGAAAGCAATGAAGTCCAACAAAGTGGAAAGGAAATATTGCCTCTTATTATTCTTTCCCTCCGTCCTGCTCTCCTCCTCCATCCCTCTCTCACTGCTCCCATAGAAACTCAGCAGAATGCTGATGCAGGCATTTCTTAATCCCGTCTCTCCCTCCTCTCTTTCAAAATCTCTTTTTTCCGACCATCTACTCCTCCTCCTCCTCCTCCTCCTCCTCCTCTGCTACTGCTGTTTTCACCCCTCCATGGCAACGACAGCCTCCCTCCCTCATTACCTCTCTATTTCTGTCTTCACCTCTCCTCTCCTCTCTCCGTTCTCCTCGGCCGCGCTCCTCCTGTTCCTCTCCGAAACCATTGATCCACTCCAGCTGTTTGACCTTTGAAGGAGGCAAGATCTGGCTTAACGAGGGGAGGGGCAGATGGGTTAGAGGGATGCAGAAGGCAGAATGAGAAACTGAAGGCAGGATGGATTGAGTGCATCTTTTCCAGGAATGCAAGGATTGACACAAAGGATGGGTGAATCTCAGCAAAGAAACATCTCCTCTGCTTTTGTCCACATGTTGATTTGGTCTGTTTTTCTTTCTTCTTCTTCGGTGGTAAAGGAAATTGGCCACATGTCGGGTCTCTCATTGAGCTCCTAAATTTAACACACATGAATGCGCATTTTCTTTTTATCTATGTTTCTAAAATTCTGTTAAAATTTGCAGCATATTTTAATAGAAACCCAGCTTTTGTTTCACTGCAGAGATTTTTTGGTGTGTTTCTCTCTCGCGCACGTTTGACTGTGATCTTTTTCCATGAATCAATGAAGGACTCAGATCTTGAAAAGATAGATAGACGGGTGTAATTGCATTCATTTTGCTGGATTTGTTTTTTTTGTGTTCCTTCTGCTTCCTGCTGTGAGTGAACTGTTGATTACAAGCATATGATCTGTGAAGAGCTCGCGTAGGACACGAAACTGTGCAGATATCAAGAAGTGTCTGCATGTTGACCGATTAATGGCCCTATTTTGCTGTTTATCTCACATCATATTTGAAACGCCTCATTAATTGACATAATGGAATGTGAATACCTTATGAAGATTAAGCAGCGTAAAAAGTGCTTTAACGTAACTTAAAGAACTTCAGGACATATTTTTTGAGCCTCAGCTGCATCATTTTAAAAAAGCTCCTGCTGCCTTTTCAGGCTTTTATTCATGTTGTGCAGCACAAGATTCTTCTTTCGTTCTGCAGAACGTATTAATATTGACCCCAGGAGAAGTTGACTAGCCTTTGGTCCAGCTGTGGCCACACTGCCTCAAGGTAACTAAACCTAAGAGAAACATGAGGTAAACAGCTATGGGGGGGATACATAGAGCTGGATGGTTGGCTAACGTGAAATATTCCACCAACAAAGAAAAGAAGAAAAAAGAGAACAAAGGTTGAAAACACAGAGAAGAGACAGGAAATGATACAGGAGTGAGGGAGAGAAGTGCGGAGGAGGACCGTACCATGGGGGGTCTTGGCAGAAGGGGTGGCCGAAGCGATAAGAGCTTTAATTAGTGAAAAAAAAATCTCAGCGGCAGGGGTCATTCTCTTTCTTTCTTTGTCTGTTTTTCTCCGTTTTCGTTTGCTGTTCCTTTAGCCTCTTGATTTTTCTCTTTCAGCTTCGCTTTCTTTGCGCCTCGCAGGTTCTCTTGAAGGTCATTCAAGAGGTTCCTTTCTCTCTCTCTCTCTCTCTCTCTGATTTAGAGTTACGCTATTAACGATGATAAGGTCACTCTAACTGCTTGAGCACATGCACATACATAAAAAGGACCTTTTTACACTCACTTTCTTTTGCTTCCTATCTGGAACACACTTGAGCCCTTGGTTACCTGGAAAGAGCTGCATACGGTGCATTCAACACTCATCTTAAAAAAGATCTCTGATTATTGAGCGATCCTATTAAATCTTGTCAGTGCTTCTTTTTTTTTTTTTTTTTTTTACAGCGCAATCCCCCAGTTTACTACATTTATTTTAGCATCTCTGCACATTTTCTGTGTGACATTTGTGTTTTATAACGTGTCCTTGAAAATTCCCACAGTGGGCAGGGAAAAAAACACAGCGCTTGCAGTGCCGTTTTTTGCTAAAAGCCCCAGAATGCCTGCTTCACTTGTGAAGAAAATTATTCATTTATTGATGACGTACATAGATCCAACTGTTAGTATTAAGAAAATAGTGCACAAGGAACTGACTTTCACTCTCAGAGTTAAAGTCCAGAGTGAAGACTTTAAATTGCTGCGTGTGTGTGTTATTCCACAGTTCTTGCTGAAGGAAACTGTTCCCTGTTATTTCGGACTTTCAGGAAGTGCTGCCTATTGTTTTGAGCAAGTTGAGGGATGTGGACTAAGAGTAGCCATGGACGTGGCCTGTGTTTGTCTGAAAGCCAAGCCTGGGCGTCACCTGCTCCCGCTGCTTGCAGAGACGGCTGAGCCTTAAGCCTTGGTGTGTTTTATTTACCTTCAGAGCAGAGGAAATAGAGGATGAGGGCAGGAGAAAGATTCAGGTTTAACGCGAGACCAGTAAAGCTGCAAAGCTTGAGTGTGTCAATTTGAGAGAAAAAAACTGGCGTGTATGTTTCAGGCTTTTGTTGTTTCTGTTTGAAATTTTATAGCTGTAAGTTTTAAATGTAATAGATTGGTATTTTCTCTGCAAACTACATCAATCTTTAATTGATGATGATAAAAATGAGCAGTAGGAGTAATTCAATGTGTAAAATGTTAAAAAATATTGTAAAAAATGTGTTTTTTATATTTTGTAAAGCATA
>KV751326.1:5372403-5388782 GCA_001698575.1 Mola mola
AATATGGCTGGTTTTTATTTATTTATTTACAGTAACGGCACCTGGTGGCCAATCCTGATGCGAAAAACTTTTTCTTTAATCTTTTAAAATTCATAGGCTACTCAATAATTGTTTTTGGGTCGAGAAATGACAATAATAAGACATCACAGCCGCTCAAACCTGCTCTGTACGTAATAGATGGATGACGGTTCAGAAAAAACAACCAGCTTCTGGTGCTTCACACCTCATGCTTCTTGTCCACATCTATTATAAATTCCATGATCATTGGTGCTCTGGAGAACCATTGTTCTGCTCTCAGTGCACAAAAAGAAAAAACGCAGTGCTTTTTGTGCTGTATTTCATCCAAACTGTAAAGTATCTGTCATTCAGTTCTTTATTTCTTTTATATTCTCTGCGGTGCACAGGTCATGACGCCCGTGTGATTTCCCAACGGGCCACGTCAGGCCAACAGGACACAATGAAAACAGTGTGCTATCTGCAAAGCAGCAAGGTTTAAAACTAGCTTTATCTGGGTCAGAGTAATTGATTACACTGAAAATGGTCATAGAAGAACAGGGGGGAGCCACATAACGGCCCCACCCCGAGGATGATGAAGAAGAAGTTTATTCTTCTTTGAAGCTTGAGAGGCAGGAGATGGGGAGGAAAGGATGAAATTAGTGTTGTCAAGAGGGAGGAGATATTGTTTCACCATTGCACATATTTTCAAATCATTTTCTGATCCCAGAAGAGGCGAAGATACCACTTCTGTGATTCAATGATGCTTTTATACACAGGCGATTAACATTGTGTTTGCCTCCGTCTCACATTTGCTCTGCTCATAGCCAATATTTGCGCAAAATGTCTCAAACGTTAGGCATCATTTCGGATCCCGGAGGGGATGCGGAGGTAATTTCATGCTTCAGCAGCTAGAACACAAGTGTGTCTGAGATGCGCCATGAAGTGAAGAGCCCTGAACTGTTTGATGGAGACCCTGGATGTGACTGGGGAGTACTAACACTATAATAACTGTGAGGTGGGAGGAGGGAGGGCTATGTGGACACCATTTAGTGATAGTAACACCAAGTGGAGGAGACCAACACGACAGCATATTTTTCTTTATTGTCCAATCACAGCGCGTAATGATATATTGAATAAAATTCTTCCCCTTTGAGTGGTTTGAACCTGAGGACCAGAATGGTCGGCATCGATGGATTGGGGAGAGACGAATGGAAGGAAGTGTTGATAGTTTGAAGACAATGGGTTTTTTTTCACAACAGTAAGAATCAACGAAGTCAGAATCAGAAAAAACTCCTTTCTGACCTCTACTTCAAAGTGGCTGAGTGCCGTTAAAAGATGTTGTAAAATACCAGATAAACGCTCACCTTCTGCTGCGAGACGCTTTGTTTTAGCATTATGCATTAAACTGAAACTGAAAATGAAAATGACTCCTGTCAAGTTTAAACCTCGTCTCTCTGAATGGTGACCTTGCTGAGAGCTGAAGAGCGCTTCTGTTGAGAGGGTTCGGTAAAGACAGAACAAAAGCAAAAAAAAAATCCGTACAAATCTGGAAGAATGTCTCAGAAGCTTTTCCTAGAAACGTCATGTGTTGATTTAACCTGATTTTCATTGCTGTGTCTTCCTTTTAGGGCAGACACACAAACTGCCCTGCAGCGTTGGAAAAGGTCACACATAATTGTCGTTTCTCTTGCTTTATTTATTTATTTCGAATATCTAGAAATCTGTACAGTCAGCATCACAGACATAAAATCTCCAACACATAAGGATTAGCAGCATACTCTGTTTGACAGCTGACTAACAAAAGACAATGTGCAAAGCAGTAAGAGAAAATCAGAACCTGGGGAGTCTCAGTGTAAAGTGCAGTGGGTGCCAAGATTTAAAGTGACAGGTGCTAAAATGCTGGTGCTGAAGTGCCAAAATGTGCTAGTTTCTATATTAGTATCACAGTTCTAATTTGCCTTCATCCAGTGTTTAAGCTGGATATTAAAAGTGGAGTAAGTGGGGCTTTCCCTTATAGTAGATGGCACGCTGTTACAGATTTTACTACCCTTACTGACAGAGCCATTCGTCCAATTTAGGTGTGTCTGTAGGGAACCTCTCAGTCCTTGACTGTCTGCTCTTTGATGAGGCAAAGTGCAAGTTCATGGAGGATTTAATACTGTACATTGCTGGCAAATTTTGAGGTTTGAAAACTCAGGTCAATGTAAGTGCAGGCCAGTGTGGGCCTGTGGATGGGGGAGAGTCACGCTTCGGCACTGGGCATTTCATACCTGTACTCTAGACAACAGCACAATGTGCTTGTGTTTATCCGGTCAAAAGTGGTTAGTCATTGTTACTGTATGATATAATCTTTTTAGGGCTAGTTGTTCCTGGGCAATTCTGATAAACCCACTCCTAAATGTATTCTGCATCCCAAAAGAATAAGTTAACAGTAAATTGACTCTGGCGTCATTTCTTATTTTGTTCTTATAAAAGGGGCCTTTTCTTAGTTCAACAGAATCTGTCATAAGTTAAATTTACTTCCAGAGTTTTTAAAGCAGCTCATTAAACACCCACATGAACACTGTAAAAGAAGCAAGTGAACATGTAAAGTCTGGTTTTCAGTTAGCATGAGACTACTCTATTCTTAGCAGCAAAGGTCCTTTTTTTTCTCAACCACACTATGAAAAAGGAAAACAAAATCATCATCATCGAGACTGGATTAACCTAAGCAAGAAGGGCGTTACTGTGGCATTCAAATTCTTGGTTGACTACTGGCCACAGCTCACCTTTTCCCCCCTACCTTTTAATCTACATGCCATATTTCCACATATTTGGTCCATATACATACATTTTAAGACAAAGGTGGATACACTTAAAGAAGAACTGGATGCATGTTAGCAAAGTGGGGACACTCAGTGATGGACAGGATGCTTTGGGCAACTGTTGGTCCAAACTGCTTTATTGGCTAAATGGATGGATGTCAGAAAGGGGAGGAAGTGGATAAAGAAAGAGAAGGATGCAGCAGGTGAACAGTGGAGGACGCCCCTTCTCTCTCCGTCAACCATTAAGGGTGTACAGCTGTGAAGGCTGGCTGAAGTGCAGCTTTTCTCACCCATGGGGGACACAGGTGCTTTAAAAGTTCCACTATGATCTCTTTTGGGAACCACTGACAAACACACAAACGCTCATTGAATACACACACCACACGGACTGGTATACTGTGTGTCCACTGTTCAGTATGTGTGGCAAATGTCTGTATGATAATCTAAATTGGACTATTGATGCAGGCCTCTTGAGATTACATTTCATGCTTTAAATTCATGTGTCTATGCATGTTCGTGTGCATGATTTAAATCATTTCGCATTTATTTATGTGAAAGCATAATTATCTATGTATTTGTGTGTGTGTGTGTGTGGGAAAGACAGAGTCAGCCTACTCGGTGTGTGTTGCTCAGCAGCTCCCAGCTCATGAATTAAACAAGAATAATACATCCTGGTGTCAGTAGTAATATGCTACGACTCATGCAAACTCTCTGTCTCACTTTTGTTATATATTCGGACTGTCGATTTTTGTTTTTATTTTACCTTTATTTAACCACGTTGGTCCCATTGGGATCAAGAATCTCTTTTCAAGGGAGACTTGGCAAAGTTAGGCAGCAGCAAAAACACAGGGGTGCAAAAAAGACACACAGGGAGAGAAACGTATGACCCAAAAGCAGTAAAATGTACATTAAAATAATATCTACGCATCCAAAAGGGGGAACCTTCTGGAGAGCTGCAAAATTAGGCATGCTCTTCCAAGTCTTTCTTTGAGTTTCAAGTCATTTTGCAACAAGATCCTGGCTGAGATTGCGGAGTATCCAAAAGCCCTTCTCTCAGTTTCTGTCCGAGCATGTTGTACAGGAAGCATGAAGAGGTTCTGGGAATTCAGAAAGTACTGTCTCTGCACCAATGTAAGAGCCTGCGGGTTGCCAGAGCAGCCCATCCTACCCGAGAATACAACCTGCAAGGGTGAGTCAGAGTTTCACAATTAGTTATTAACCTGTAGGATGTTTGGTAAGCGGTATCAACTAGAAGGAGACACTGTGCAGAGGCATGCGTGTGCAAAAAAGGTCACCATAGTCCCAGACAGGTAACATAGTTACAGCAACAAGACACTTGACATAGATCAGAGCTAATGTCAATATCTTCTCTTCAACTGTAACATGCATGCAAACATGTCTACAGTGACAACATCTGGGTTTTAGCTTAGCATGCTAGCAGGAACATGCAACCGAAAGTATTGTGACCTCACATCGGAAAGATGAAAGGTCAGTTTATCACCAAAGTCAGTAAGACTCATTACCTGGACAGGATGGATCATCGGAAGGATATCAAAGGTCGTTCCAATACATCCAACAGCTGTTGCCATGTAAGCAGTGTGGTTTTAGCAGCTGGTAGCTGATGGCAGTATGTTTACATCCAAATGATCCATTGGATCAAGCAGCTGAATATAACAGTTTATCTTCTGAATAGAAATGTGTACTTGCCATTACAGGCCACCGGATAGCTTTTATTCACATCTAAACCAAGTTGAAAACATCACACGAATGCTAAAGTAGCCCAATAATGATTCTGATTGCATATTAGCTGAGTTTCCTTTTACACGGTACACGTCCAGGCCATTGCACTGTGACATTTCTCAATTTCCCAATGTCACATAAATGAAAACCTCCCAGGATAATTGTTAATGTGCTCGGCAGACACTGCTGCAGCTCCAGCCTGTCTGCACTTTCTCAGCTGCTTTCTCAGCAGAGCCGATAAACCAAGCAGGCGAGAGGAAGCCGAGTTCTCCTGGAGCCTAATCAATAAAGCCAGTTAAATTTTTCACAAGGACCGAGTGCTATTGGCTTTAATGGTTTCACACTCCGGGAAACGGCCACAATTTCCAATCACCCCCTCTGGTATGAAGCTTTAGGGACCAAACCTAAACACTGTCCCTCAGTAGATTTAGATCTGTTCTTTTTCTTCTGGTGTTGTAACGTTTCATAATGTAACATCCCATGAGATCCTGTTGTGTTTGGACTTCAAATCAATGGAAGTCCCCGATGAGGCCGAGCCAAATCTATATTCACCGATTTCTTCTTCATGAGCAGGTTTACAGGGCCTGCAGGTGAAATTCTCCTTCTTCACCAGGTCATGTTTTCGGTGGTCCGATTTTTATTACCTCATAAAAATACTGCAGTTAACCTTGTCTTACATAATTAGATGAGACACAAGACAGATTTTGCAGTGATTTGTAATGTAGAGTTTTATACGGTGTGGATGGTGGATGAAGTTGTCAGAATACAGCCATTCACTGATACTCGCTGGCAGTACTGGCTTTTGTAACTACATAACAGGTGCACGGTGTTTTATACAGAATCTTAATGTTTCCCCTTTGTTGGATCTCATGTAATCGTAGGTTTGAAAACATGGAAAAGCCAAAAAGTTTTCACATTTTAACATAAAATTAAGGTAAATTCTGCAATTTTAGCCTCTATTAAAATACCTTTAGAAGTCCAAATCTCAAACGATATACATTACATTTATGTTTTAATATTGCTGGGAGATGATTAGCCGAACCAAATACAGTTCAGGAGGTACAGCCCACAAACAAATTGTTTTCTGTATCTGTTTCACGCTAGCAGATAAAGACAAGCGGCTAAATGGAGCACAAACATAGACCAACAACAGGCGTCAGTAATGTGTTACAAAACGTTCAATGGGAATGATGGGAAGGTTAACCACACACATGGATTTTGGAGTCCTGCGCCATTTTATACCACGGACGGAGCTTGTAATGTGGCGTCTTCTAAAAGATCTTTGGTTGACCATTTTTATCCAGGTTTAAGTTGATGTTGTCGTGATTTTTAGAAAAGCGCAGTTTGATGACTTTCTGTTGTTAAATTGTAACAGTTACGATTCTGCGTTGATTCAGTTACTCTATGTTTTGTTCCAATTTTTTTTTTTTTCACCTCTCACACAGGAAACGACACTTGACTTCTCACAACACTGCAACTTGCTGAAATGCTAACAAAACAAGCTCAGATTTTTCCAGGAACCTTTTCCCCATGAGAAGACTTGACTTAGCCTGCTAGGGTTTATTGCCAGCAGGGGACAGTTTATATGTCAACAATGGCTGATGGATGTGGAGCTTTAGCAGTAGATGGATGATTAATGTGAGCTGTGCTGCGTGTCGACGCTGCTGTGCAGTGGCAGCACTCGGCTGCACAGCGAGGAGATAAACACAGGTCATTGAAAACTGAAAATGAGCTTACGACGTGTAAGAGTTTCCAAATATCTGGCCCTGACGATCCTCTTCTCCTCCACCTGCTTCCCCCTTTTCCCCGGCCCCAAAGTGCGCCTGTGTGACATCATCACTGCCCGCCGGCTGTTGTTACGATGTGGAAGCGGAGACGTGGAAAATGAGTAGCTGGCACCTCCCGCTGATGCTAGTCTGGCTGTGCGGCTGTTTCCATGGCTACACTCGGCCAGTGGTGGGATTTGCTGCGATGCCCCACAGCAGCTGTTCGCCTCTCAGGGCGCTCCCTACTGGAAAACCTTTAATGAACTGTTAAATGGGGGAGAAAGATAATCCTCTCAAATCACATTACAAAATGTTTGGACAACATGGATAGATTTTAAAACACTGTATAGCATTTGTGTTGTATTTAATGATTATAGCCTATTAGTTAGTATGACCGCAGCCTGAAATATTACAAGCAGGAGCAGATTTATTCAGCTTGGAAACATACCCTGGGAACTGTTCCCAATATTCGAAAGGTTCAACTTTTCCAGAGAAAGAGAAGAAGCTACCTGAAGTCTACTTTTGTCAAGTATTTTTTCTTCTTCAAATGAAACAACTGCCTCTACAAATGGAGCAGATTTTAGCAGGGGTGGAAGTAATGAATTTCATGTGATCATGTTACTGTAATTATGTCTTTTTGGGGGTGACTTTAATACTTAAAAGTTAAGTATGACGTCATTATAAGTTCAGGTTATTAAGGCATGGTTGTACCTCTGTGTAGTTAAAAACTGGCCGCATCCACCTCAGTCAGTCACTGATTTATCGGCCCTGGCGAGAAGGAACACTTTCTGGTCTGAATGGACTGCTTATAGTGGGAAAAAGAGACGGAATGAACTGATTATAGTGGAGAAGAGAGACTAAATGGACTGGTTATAGTGGGACAGAGACTAAATGAACTGGTATTAGTGGGACAGAGAGACTGAATGGACTGGTTATAGTGGGACAGAGACTAAATGGACTGGTTATAGTGGGACAGAGACTAAATGGACTGGTTATAGTGGGACAGAGGGACTGAATGGACTGGTTATAGTGGAGAAGAGAGACTGAATGGACTGCTATTAGTGGGACAGAGACTAAATGGACTGGTTATAGTGGGACAGAGACTAAATGAACTGGTATTAGTGGGACAGAGACTGAATGGACTGGTTATAGTGGAGAAGAGAGACTGAATGGACTGGTTATAGTGGGACAGAGACTAAATGAACTGGTATTAGTGGGACAGAGACTGAATGGACTGGTTATAGTGGAGAAGAGAGACTGAATGGACTGGTTATAGTGGGACAGAGACTGAATGGACTGGTTATAGTGGGACAGAGACTGAATGGACTGGTTATAGTGGGGCAAAGACTAAATGGACTGGTTGTAGTGGGACACAGACTAAATGGACTGGTTATAGTGGGACAGAGACTAAATGAACTGGTATTAGTGGGACAGAGACTAAATGGACTGGTTATAGTGGGACAGAGGGACTGAATGGACTTGTTGTGTAACAGCACTTTTACCTGTCTATAATATTTAAGTACTCATTTCACCTCTGGATTTTAGGTCCTATTTTTTTGCAGTATTCTTATGAATGTAATTCAGCTTGTTTCCGCTAATCATTTCTAAGCTTGTAATTTCATCACACTCTGTGTTTCGGAGATATCCGAGATTTGATATCTCTATAGAAAGTACTGCTGAAGGGAATAGGGGATTCATGTCATAAAATAGCTGCTTCATTTCTGTTAAAAGATAAAAAGCCTTTACAGTTATTTCTCCAAAGGCCAATGCTTCTTCTACCTCTGGATTTTCATTTATACAATATAGCCATCGTTCTGATACTACACTTATAGTATTACAACAGCGACCTACATTCACATATATCTAGCATTCATTAAGAGTATAAGGTGCTGAAAGTGTATAAAATTAGGACGCAGTAGTAACTGGGTCAGTACTGTGGTGTATCTCATTATATTTTTCTGCTGATTTGGCTTCTCACTTCTCCTTCTTTGTTTCCAGCAGTGGGAAAAGCCGCAGGCCTTTTGTAAAGGAAGGAACTACATAATGATGTAGATGATCTCCTCACATCTTTTTGTGGTATTTCCATTGGGTTGCGTAATTCACGGATCCTCGCTTCCACTGTGCTAATTATGGTGAATCATTGCTGCTGTGTCTGATTTACTCTCCTCTTTCTCCTCTTTTCCTGCTGCAAATGTGTTCCTCTGACATTGAGATCAGTGTGTCAGTAGTGGGAAGCAGGTTAATTTCAGTTCCAGACGTCCTTAAATAGGGTAGGGATTTTACTTAGCGGGAACGTTTCGCATTGTTTCCTCTCTTCCCCTTTTGCTTCTTTCTTTCACGCATGAACATTTCTTTTCTTAGCTCAGTTGCAACAACTTTCAGCCCCATAAACAGTGTCGAACGACCTAGCTGCCCACTAAATTGAATTCTGATGCTATATTGTAGATTCCTGGACTGCCGCCATGTTTCAGCAGGTTACTGTCTCGCAGAGCACCTACTACACTGCTAACTCAGACACATTAGTAACAAGGTAACAAGGTATTGATCTTCTTAGGGCATATTTTGATAGAATCAAATTATAATGCATGTAAAGTCAGCATGATTCAATCCATGATTGCCCATATCTGCTGCTTGTATTAATATGGCTTATCATGATTTTTCTGTTCCATAATGTTGTTTATTCTTCGTCGACTTCATTTGACTGTAGTACTTCAATTTTGAGTATATCTGTATATTGTGCTAAATGATGTAACTGAGATGGATTAATGATCTCTTCTCTCGTCCCTCCATGCTTTTTTTTTTAGTCACACTGGCCATTAGCTTGTATAAAAGGTGTTGAGTCGTTGCGAGGGCCCTTTCCGTTCGCATCGGGAGGTTAAGATGACCTCCTCGTGAAGACAAATATTTTTGTTATGAAGCAGCCCTCAGTGTGTCAGGTTTTCGTAGAAGAGCCCACAGAGGGCCTGGATCAATACTGATTAAATCAGGAGATCTTTTATCTCCAGCTCCCACCGCTTGGTTGGCTTCAGATTGATGGCGGCAACAACAGTTTTTTCTGTAATATCATCAATGCCGATCCACTTTTGAGGTGAAAAATGATCACAAAGGAGATTAAAAGTAAATTCTGGACCATGTTATTAGTTTTGCAGGATGCAGGATTTTGCTGTAATGTATGCAAAGACATCTTACTGTCTGATTAACGGAACATTTTAAAAGCTAAAAAATTATGTAATACTTAAGTAAAAGTTAGCAAAGAAAATACTGGTGGCTTGTAGTTAATATCAAATCTCCACTTACTGGAACAGTGGTCCCAGGGGCCCTCTGTTCAGTTTCTTTATTGTTTTTTTTTTCTTTTTCAAGTGGCTACTGCCCTATTACATTGCATTCTCTGTCAATCCTGCATGATGGAATCGTAAGATGATAATAATTTATTCACTTGCCGCTTCACAAACATTATCACAGTACTGCAGTGTGTTTTTTAATCGGTAAGTGTGATGATGTAGGTGGGCATTCAATCTTCTTTACCGTTTTATTAATTAGCTATTGTTGTTGTTTCATGATACAGTCTTTCTGAGTTTGTGATAATTCCCTCTTATCACGGCAGTGAGACTTAACCAGTCATCCAGTGCTGAAACAATCACCGGCTGCTTAATGGACCACAATGGACGTCGACTCACTGCTCCGAGACGAGCGGCTCTAGTGCAATCGCACCCTGACTTACTGGCGTGGAATAGATAGAGGTAGAGGGCCTATTATGTGATGGCCCCGGTGGTGGTGCTGATTGTGCCCAAAGACAAAATCACCTTTCAGGGTCCTTGTGTCTGCAGGAGGAGGAGAGGACATGCAGGAAAGGAAATAGGAGGTAAATAGTAGAGGAGGAGAGAAAATGATTGTTTTTTTACCCCATAGCCTGACATTATAGTGAGGAATAGGGTGATTTTTTTTTTTATAGTCCCATTTCACAGCACACATGTGGAGCAGCAGCAGATTCAGTTCTGGCTGGACTTGATCATGTGTTCCAGTGAGACACTAATGCCCGTTACTCACAGATCAACCTCGACGATTCAGTTTGGAATAAAATAGGGAGTTAAGTATTTACTGTGTACCTAATATTGAATCTCAGCCTAAATCAAATTAGCCCAACAGGTTTGGTCCAACTCTGATTTAGTGTTTTTTACTTTCCCATGAAGAGAGCATTTGAAACCATTACATTTTCCATCACCGCATCACATAAAGAGCGTTGTCAGTCTTGTCAACCTGGTCATATTAATCCAGTTTTCACTGAGTTTTACAACGGCTTTAAAGATGTCGGGCTATTTTTATCCATGTCATATGCTTTAATTTAATCTCATTAAGGCTTTAAATACAGAGAGTTAAACAGAGTTGTTTCCTGATCACAACTCTATATACTCTAAACAGATGATTTCTTAAATAGTCAGAGCATAACCATATTCCTAGACATGGTTATACTCATTATTAACAGATTTCTTTATTTTTTCTTTTGAAATAATCAGACCTCCAGGCTGTTTTATACATTACGTGTCCTTTTATATTGAATCATCAGTGCTTTTTCACAGCAAACTGCCTTTTACAGTTTATCAAAATTACAACCCTTCCTATAAGTTAGCTTGTGGTCCACACCCTAATTAATGTAACAATATATTGTTATTAAAGTGGAGGAATGCTAATGTTTTCAGATGATCAGTTTCTTTTTTTCGTCATGCCAGTGATTGACCAAAATATAGGAATAAAGTGGGGAAACGGGAACAGAGACGGGAAGGGGGAAGATAAAATAAGGCAACTGATCAGAGAAAGTGAACACCAGTGGAGCGAGTGAAGGATGAAAGAAAAACCAGTCAGAGCCAGCATGAGGAACACCGCAGGAAAGACAAACAGGTGAACCTGTAGGCGAGAGAAGAAAATATGGTGATTGAAACGTATAGGGTGAATAGGAGGGTGTGTGTGAGGTGTGGCTGACGGACAGGCTCAGTGCAGATGGCTGTGTAATCCCATAACAAGAGAAATTTATCTCTGTCCTTTTGTGTGATGGTAAAGGACGCCAGCAGACCGTTATAGACACCTCGCTTTTCATCAGGCGTCTGCAACACACGTGTGGGTTTGGGGGCTGGCAGATGCTACTAACTGGTGAGATTTTGTGATTTTGTTCTGCCACAGAAGGACTTTGAGTCCATTTAATGTGGGTAATGTAAATTACCCAATAATTTACATATAATTTTCAATAATAATTTAAATGTGTCCTGTTGTCAAGGTCAGTTAACTGAAGGTTTGTCCTTTAATTACTGCACACCTCCCCTTCATGGACAGTGGTATAATGCTGCTTTGACTGAATGGTCCTTACCCCCGTTGTCAGGGTCAACTCTTAGGAGGGGTAATGGTGGAAGCTGGAACATTACTGAGGAGCACAAGGCCAGACCATGACTGGTTAAATGACCAATGCCCACTGTGTTACAGATCGTTAACTTGTATATGTGGCGCCGCACCGTCACCGTCTCAGACGCTCTCACTGTATTAGAGTACAGTCACAGGGGACAGCTGTGTGCACCTGCTCCTGTAAATATAAATACAGTATATATGTATATGTAAAAGAGGTTATGCATGTTGGAAAACTGACAAATCACCCACGCACTGATTAGGAAAGTGCTGATGTCCTACTTTCATAATTGGCCCTGCATATTTCCTTAAAAAAAGATTTCTCATAATTAGCACAAACACTGCCGGTGGCAGCATGCAAGTCTGGACCTATACCATATGTGATCAGAATTAGAAAACGGTCTATATTTACCCACATGGAGCTGACTACTGTTTCTATGGAGAATTTAATAGCGCAACACTGCAGAGAAAAATCTGAGTCAAAATGATAAAGTGCATCACAATTTAATATAAAAATATGGACGCATGTTTAGTGATATTTGGGGAAAACACATATGAATGATATAAAAAAAAAAAATCTATCAGGACCTTACTGCCGTATTACATTTCCTGTCGCAGGGACATTCTGACTGATCAGTGACTTTCTCTACAGCATCAACTGGCCCTGTAAAGAGCTGCCGTCACTGAGGCTATATATATTTAACTAAAACCCAGCATTTTGACGTCAAACTCTCAACTCCTTGTGTTTGAAGTAAATATAAGCCTGATGCTGAAACCACAGGAGTCGACTTCTGGCAAATGACATCCATTGAAAGCTCTGAAGAGGAAATGATGGTAGTGATGTGGTTTAAGTGTCATACGAGGAGGAATGTAACTCTCGTGTAACGTAAAACACCTCAACTAGGTCTTTTTTGATATTTCTACAAGACGTTTGAGTTTTATGGAGTAATAAGGCATCATAGTGGTAGTTGGCTGTCCGTCAACAAGCCTGCCAGAGTCAGAGTTGAAAAGCGTTTGGTGGTAGTTTCCCTCCCTGAGTTATCTTTGGATACTCAGAGTGCTCCGGTGATTCCCTCCCCAGTCCTCAGAGGATTCAGTAATGCAAGTTCAAGTTATTCTGTCAAGCCAAGGTCAAAAATGAATAGCTTCCTCCTCCTTGTCCTAGCACTGATTTGATGGAGGCAGTGGAGCAGAGAGCAAAGGGCTCCGGTGCAGGTTTGTTGCTTTCCATGGCCCGAATCTCTGCTAGAGACTTTAACATTATTATAATAGAGAAATAAATACATGCTTCCATGTAAATATAGAGTCCTAAGATGAAATAAGAAGATCAGTGGTGCGAGACTATACAATGTGTGTGCTGGTTTCTTTATCACCTAATTCTAAATGATAAATCCTACCAACATAAGAACCATATCAGTTATTTTTTGACAAATTCATACTTTGTATTTAGGTGTAAGGCTTACAAGTACTGCAAAAAAATTGAACTGGCATAATGTAGTAATTGTTGTTGTTGTTATTGCAAATTGTTATTTACTTGTACAGGAAGATGGTGTCTCCATTTTTAATCCTGCCAAATAACCATGCTGCTAATTTGTAATCAGAAAGTAATCAGACATTAGTTTGGAGTAAATCTACATGAGTTTATCTACTGTAACATCAGTAAAACAAAATCTCTACATTTGTTTTGTACAGTCGCTTCACGCACAGTTAGTCAAAAACTCACAGATGTTTCACTGTACATACCTTTATCCACTCCATGTTACCGGACTCTTACAATAACATTTTGAGCATATTTAGTGGTTAGCTTTGTCAACCTAAATGGTTGCGATCAAATGCCATACTGAAGTAATTTTCAAAAAAATATATATTTTGTTAAATTTTAGACTCCCATAGGCTGGGAAACAGTGCTTAATTTGAAAAATACCAGAATTCTCCTCTATAAACTGAATGTCATCCACATATTAAAGAATGTTTGTCCTGGCTGGTTATGTTTATTTGTTTTTTTTGGTGGGTGAACCCGTATTTGTACGTGGAGGAGCGTAATACCTATACAGTCCAATAGAGGGCAAGGTGAGATATGACTTAATGCCTCGAATTATTTATAGGTGTCTCTTTCTTTAGCCTTGAACTAGTAATTTCTTGTCTTAAATACCTCCGTCCTCGCTCATTTTCAGTCACTCACACAATTTAAGCAGCTCTAAACTTTACCGTCCCATGGGAACAATCTTCTAAGACAGTAAAAACCACACAATAAAAACCCAACAGCACCACATGCTCGTTGCAGTTACAGTTGGGGATGTGGTGTGTTCTCTGCATCTCCCACTCCCCCTAATTAATGTCAGGAAGGCAGCAGATCGATGAGCTTGCCTGCTAAAAGCACATTAAGCTCATTCCTTAACTCAAAGCTACTATCGGGACTGGTCTTCCCGTATTAGCCGGTGTTTACCTGTGTGTGGTTCTGTGTCTGCACTAGCATGTGTGAGTGGGTCTCTTCAGCCACAATAGCTTGTAACTGGGTCAAATCAGGCCGGCCTGCACACCACGTGCAGAACATTTTTCCTCAGTTTCCACTGCTGAAGTACTCACCGGTGCCACGTCAAACTTCGTACCTAATTCACACTGGGCCAGGCAAGGTTTTCTGTCTGTGGTTCAGTATGTTGTAAGTGTGACAGAGACCAGCAGAATAAAAAAAAAAAGGCTAATATGCATGCGTCATATACTTCATATGACTGGGAAAAGAAAAATCGGATGATCTCAGAGATGGAAAAGAAGGGGTCAGCATAAGAAGGGGAAAGACAATGAAAAGATAGAGACAAGAAAAAATAAGAAGGAAAAGGTCAATACAAAAGCAACAAAACAGGGCAAAACACGAAGAGAGAATGTGACAGAACAAAAAAAAGAAACAAATGTTCCGTGCCAGTTTTGTCACCCTCCGCTTGGTTAACCAACCAGGGTGATACCCCACCATAAAGAGGGGGCCAGACCCACTGCAGTCTGCTGATTGGTCGACAGACTTGTCACTTCCCTGCGATGGTCTGCTTTGTGTCATAAACAGCCATATGCCAACAAGAAAACAAGAGGAAATGCTGGATATCCTCCATTGTTTCCTTTGTTTGTTGCTACGTTTTCTTCGTCGCCTTTATTATTAAACTTCAAAGGTGAGAACTTTGAACTTGCAAGCGAGTAGTTTTGTATGACTCGACCTGATGATGTAGCAATTTGCAAGAAAATACAAAGAGGGGTTGTGGTTGGTAGCTTGAGACAAGATTTGTGTTGTGGGAGAAACCAAACCTTAACAGCAATTTCCTAAACTGAACCGAGAAAGTTTGGTGCCTACACTTAACTAGACGTCTGTGCTCCTTTCCCAAACGCAACCATGTTATTTTTGTGCCTTTAACTTCACTAAAGTAACGTTGTGGGGGTTGACGTGTCAGCCACGGACCCGGACACGGCCCTATTGTGGGTCTTGGAAGGTTTAGCACTCTGTGCATGTGGATGAGACAGGCGAGGAATGGGTCAAATGAATGGGTCACACTTCTGTACGTGATGGTACTGGACAGTTTTCCCATAAGCAGGCTTCCTGTTGGGAACAAGACAAGGTCACGACGTGGCTTCTCCTCAGAGAGTGAGGTCAGATCTCCAGTCAGTGTGTCATATCCTGTTTTATTTGCTGTCAGAGTGGCTGATTGCCAGGACTTCAGAGGTCTGATGAATGGAAGGCAGAAAGGATGAAAACTGAAATTGAGTGACTAAGAAGAGAGAAGTGATGCGTTTAAATCCGTTTAGACTTTTTTTTGATGAGAATATGCCTTATTAGAGCAATACCAGACGGTGGTGGGTACTAATATTTTTATTCACAGGAGGTACATTCAAAACTATTCAAACCTTGACATGTGAAGACAGTAATCTGCACAATAATGCAACAGAAGGAGATTAGGCGCCTCTATGTCACACCACTGCTGTTTCTCAGACTGAATAATGAATAATGAGGTTGTTGCTGCCCCCGCTCCCCTGCCATTGTCTTTGTTACTAAGAAGGAAAAACATTTTATTTTTCCCCCATTAGTGTTTTACTGTTTCCACCATCCTCAGAAAGATTGATAGCAGAGAAACTGAGGCTTCAGCCGTGGTTATTATGGACACTGTATGAAGCATTTGAAAGTTTTCCGCCTTGATTCTCTCCAAAATGCATGAAAACCTCCTTAGCAATGTTCAAATATTCTTAGTTTGTCATCAACAACTTTGCAACTTTGCAACTATTTGTCACAACCAGACATGACTACTGTATGGATCAAATATTTTCCTCAGTGTCAATGATTATACAATGAAAATTTCGGGAATAACTGAAAACAGAAATATCGTTTTCAAAGGTTTCCAAGTTTTCCAATAATCTCACCCCACCAAAGTCTCAGCAGATCGCTGGAATGGTCCATTTATGTCAAGCACTTATCCACATCATCTTTACACCCCTGCGTTTGCTTTTTATTCATGTGTTTGAACTGTCAGACGCACCTAAAGGTCATTTGAGCCCCGATGTGTCCGTCAGCGTCGGGCTTTGTTCTGCTGTCAGGGAGCTCGGACAGGTGCTTATTATTCAGAGCACAAAGGGCTCAGACTGCTTTTATCCAACACACTGTGCTTTACTGTGGCAATGGAAACAACATATGAAGAAGCCATTTAAG
>KV751326.1:5388939-5415747 GCA_001698575.1 Mola mola
ATGATACTATTGGATATATTATAAAGGCTAGTTGTATACTTTCTGGATGAAAGGACTGCAGCCACACCCTGTTTAGTTTCAGTTTCACTTTTAGTTCAATTTACTGACACAGAGCTTATTTTATAGCCAGTAGTTACAGTGTTTTGATAGCCAGTCTTCTGTGCTGTATGCCAAACTGTGAGCATCCTTGAGGAAAAGTAAATAGAAACACTGTCTGATAGCAGTTTTCATTTATTTAATTTTCAGTAAATTAGCGATTAGCATGCTAACTAAATGTAACCTACATGTGTACAGATAAATTGGTGTGACGTTTTTGGTTGAGGTGTGGGTGAATGGACTCCTAGCGAGCCTGATATCAGGATTGTTTGTATGCATTTTTATGGGTATAATTTGTGTTCATAGCCAATAGCCGTGCTAGCACGTTTCAGGTGTCAATCTTTGTGTGATATTAGTAATAATGCTAATAGCTACTAACTTTGTTTTGTTGTTTACAGACTGCACATACCCATTCACAAACATAAACGCACACCTACCCATCATCCATCACAACCACCACTGGATCAATAAAGAAGAAATAAATCAGAGAACTGCTTGCCGTTACTGTCACCACCAGCACAACATCCAATTATGCAGCACCGCCATTATTGTTATTATAATGTAATAAGTCATTTATTCACGTTAATGTTTCCACAACAGAAAATGCAATACACACACACACAAATACACATGCAAACGCTCTTGACATAATTGTTGCAATTCATACAGCCAAGCAATTGACAACTCAGTCAAGCTGTCATTGTCAGTCCACCTCACTCTCTTTCTCTCTCTCACACATACAATACACTGTGATATGCTTCTAGTTATCACGGCTGTGTGTATGTGTGTGTGTGTGGGTGTGTCAGATGTGACACCCTACGTGACAAGACAGCCAGGCCATCTGGAGGTCATATGGATGTGCGCGTGTGTGCCTTCATGTGTGCTGTTATACAAAAAACTATCAAACCAAGACATAAGAATCCTATTGATGCTGGTTTTGGAAGGTTCATTTTTCCTCCACCCAGACAACTTCAGATAACTTTCAAACTTTGATTTCTCTTACTTCCTGCTCTCTCACCGCAGCGCCGACTTTCTGACCCCCTCTAATCTTGCCGATTGCGAACCGAAGCTTGATTCCAGGTTTCTCGTTAGAAGGCCCTCTTGGCTGGAATAAAAACTGTAGCGCGAGATAAAAAAGCCCATCTGCGGGAGAGCAGGGACGTGTTAGTGCAGATGAAGCTCTCTATTTATAGGACTTGATGGGGCGCTGTGTTGTGTTTTGCTGGAACCCTCTCGGTCACGCCACATGGACAGTCTCTGCGTTTGTGGAGTGTCTCTGTGTTCTCGTTCACATATGGTTTCTCTCTGCGGTAACAGTTGCTGGCAGCTCAGGTGCCTGCAACTGAGAAAACAGGGAGGGGGTGAAGAGGAAGATAAACACTTACTGAAACTTCAAAGGCAAAAGATGAACTATTTAAGGCAAAGAAAATATGACGTTTTGAATTAAACAATACCAACATTTTAAAAATGTTGGTATTGCACATTGACGATTCCAATTGATGATTGACGATTACATTTGTCTGGAAAACAAACAAAACATTGAATAAAAAGAGCTCGCCTGAATGGACTTTATTTATAAAATGATTTAATGGGGAAACAACATTTTTACTGACCATAGTGAAATCTTGGTGGAACTGATATGTATACAGTGTCCTTTTTGTTAAACGTCACAGAAAGTAATAAACTGGAGTGATGGCAGCGTCACACGTGACCTCCGTGAGAGCATCTTTAACTCTTTATGAGCCACAGATAGAGAGTTCAGCTGCCATTGGCCTCTTTGTTGAGACTGATGTGGAGATCGCAGGCTGCGAGGGTGTGAAGGCAGTACAAAGGACAGGTTTTGGTTCAGTCTCAGGACAGTTTTATTGCAGGATTTAGTGGAGGGGAGAAAAGCGGAGTTGTGACAAATGATAAATCTCCTGTCACCCTTCTTTTCTCCATATTGTCACAACAATATTTGTAATCCCCTTTCACTGTGTAGATACTAAAACAGTTTATATTTCAGTTTAGTTTGGTTGTACTAAATATTCACAGTGGGTGTATTTTTTTTTTTTTTTAAAGTTATAATATGGGTGTCAGGAGAAAGATTTAAGAAGTTAATGTAATACAAGAATAAAAGAAGAAAAAAAAAAAGTATTTTGTGAAATTTTACAGCCTAAAAGACCAATTGTGCATCGGTTGAAAAATACTGTGGACAGTGAGAATGAATCACAATTCACTCATGTCTCATAAAAGAATTAAAAAAAGATGTCAAATCAGCAGGATTCAAAATTATGTGGAAATGTTTGATTCAGACAAGCACGTAAAAGCAAACAGCAAAGGCAACTGACTCACAGTATCATGTTGACCTTCCAGTCTCTGGGCCTCCAAGTCTTCAACGCCAACGCAGAGGCAGGCATTCTTTCTAACGGCTGGTAGCTGCTGACTGCAGCCAAGCAGCTCCGATTTTCACTCCCGTCTGCCGCTCGGTTTCTGGGTTTGTGTGATTTTTGCAAAAACTGCTGGATGGATTTCAGAAAATCTTGGTGGAAGGATTGGGAGGGAGGACCGTTTGCATGTTCGCATGCACTTTTCGCTGAATTTGTTACCTCTTAATTATATATCACATGTAAACACATGCATCTAAATAGATTCATTACATTTGTGACTCTGTCTCTTTGTGTTCACTAATGCTCCGCAATCAGCTTCATGACATAGCGCCATTATGAGAAAACATACAACACAAAACAATGAAGACTAGTGACATTAATGTATCGTTGAGATCATAAAAACATGTAAATGATGATCATTTCATCTTTTGGGTGTCGTCATTTGGTCTCAGTTCCAAGTCTTCTTTAAAACATCCTGATGTCCTTTGAGAGTCAAACAGACGGTAATGCATGGTTCCAGATTTACTGTATATAAATCACTGCTCCACAGTCTAAATATGGTCCAAATATGGTCACTTGATTTCACTTAATTGGAAAGTTTGGGTTTTTCACACATAGTTGTTTAAATTTTGGCTTTCGTTATCGAAGGTTAAAAAAAAAAGATGTGAGACTCATAAATCATCTCTGCGGTCTTTTTGACATATCTACAGAGATAAGAGCGTTTCCCATTTTCACAAAACATGCATAGATATTTGAAAAAACACATCATGTTAGATGGTAGATGCACATTGATTTGCTTTACATTTTCTAAATACATGGAGGGAGATATTGTTTTCTAGTCCTGCATTGAGTCAGAAATTAATCAAAGGAAAATAAACAGCATAACAAACTGTTCTGCATCCTGCAATGAAATTAATCAAGCGGTGTAATTATATTCTAACCGCAGAACTGCAGCTTTATATTGCTTTTCATGCTGTGAAGCACTGTGGTTGTTTCATAAATCTCTTTTTCATCGTCCACACTTAGTCTACACATTCTGAGATGCACTTTATGGCCCAACATCATTACATTGTTTACCTATTATTGTATTCAAATATGCACAGAAACGTCTCTCTGTTGATTATATCCGTGTACATTGGCTTTACTTGATTCTGTACAGCTGTGACTGAACTCTGCGCTGATGAACAAAGAGCATTTTTCCAACAAGAGGACGATAGGAGCTGTAATTATTAGCTATGATTTGTGTTTGAAGAGGGGAGGCTGCCTCCTCTCAAGCGTTTTAAGCGTCTATGCTTCCTGTACTTCCTCTGTTCTTGTAATTTGTTCCCCTCTCCATCCTCCTCCCTCATCTTTACATTTTTTACTCCCTGGCTTTACCCCATGTCCTCTCATTGTTCATCCTTCCAGCTGTCCCTCCACCTCCTCTATTTCTCCTCCTGTCCGACCTCCTCTTCTACTTTCTGTCTTTTGCACCAGCGCGGGTGCCACGGCGACAAGCTGCACAAGCCGTCGCCACAGCAACTGATCGTGGTCTGTGGAGTGGGGGGTAAATTGATGCTGTATGTTTTACGTGTGGGAGCTGAGTTGTGGCGGGGGGGGGTCAGACAATCAAATATTAAATTCTGCAGAGCTCCTGCTTTGTTCCTCAGTCCGCTCTCTCCTCACCTCATGCACGCAGTCTCTCTGGCTTCAAACAATATCTGTGCCATCTGGCCATCACCAGGACACGTAAACAAAATAATCACAACGTTTATCTTTAACCATGATCCACATGTAAACAACATAAATGATGTTTACTTACCATTTAGTGTTACTGTATATATACAGAATGCACACAAAAAATAATCAGCACAACCAAGTGAGTTGATATTGTTGATCCAAAATATTTGATCACTGTAACACATTGTCATCCATTCAATTGTTAATTAATAATCAAACCAAAGCAGAAATAAGACAGGGTTTTTTTCCCCCACATATAATGAGGAATGAGTTGAGCAATTTAATGAAGTTTAGGGGCAATAGGACCCTGAGGAGGGATGGGTTTGGGGACAGGGGGTGGAATGAAGTGAACAAGGCGTTTGGCATTGAGGCGTGATGTCTGCAACACATAAACACACACACGCACGCGTCTTCCTCTCATTTCCTCCTTGCAGGAAGCTCTGTTCAGCTTCCAACACCACAGGGCACACACACACAAAAAGACACACGTTTACATATATACCACACACACCAAACAAACATACACACAGCCGAACACATATGGACACGCTGCACAAAGCCGTCCACTCATGAATAATTTAGATCAATATTAAAAGCGTTCAGGTTGCACTTGTGTTTGCCTTCATTTGCACAAGGTCACCTACTAACACACTGCCTTAATAAGCACAGCGTCTGGAGACACGCACACACACACACACACACACACACACACACACGCACACACATGTTCTTTTCTCTAATGGAAGTGGCTAGAAGTGAGCAGTTCTGGCAACAAAGAAATCCTCTCCTCTCCTCTCCCCCATTCCTTTGTTTGCATTTTATCAAAGTATGTGTGTGTTAGTGTGTGGCGAGCCAAAGTAAACGGAGGAGCAGGAGGAGCAGGAGGAGACTGGTTTTGTCAGCCTGTTGTTGTGATGATCACTTTCTGGAGGAGAGACAAAAGAGAACACATTGAGATGGAGAGTGGAAGGAGCGCAGGAAGATCGCTCCTCTGCAAATTGTGTCGCTTTGTTGCTCTGCTAATGCGACGCTAATGCGACCGTTCACTCGCTTTCACTGCTGACATCTTGGGGAACATTTTCTTTGATTTCAGCTGAATAATTGCGTACGTCTTTGATTAATAAACTAGCCTGTTGTCATATTAAGGAGAGATAAAGCAATTGTAATTGTCATGCATTGGTATCCAGAAGGATGTAAGCATTAGCAGAAAAAGGCCACATAGTTCAAAAGTAAAGGGACAAATGCACACTAGAGATACTGTAACTGATTTCATGACATTATTTTTCTGATATGAACATAATCAATACAGGCGTCATGTGTTTTCCCAGCGAGTCACTGTGAGTATCAATGTATGATATATTTTTCATTGTTCCAGTGCTGCTGGACTTACTTGTTGTGTATAATTTAGTCTGGGTCAGTCTGCCGGGGTCACTACCTTATCTCCCTGACAACCTGAGGCAAAGAAGCACTTAGATTCATGTTTTTCAGGCAGCTCTGCGAGTTTGTACACTTCTTTTTTAATGTTTTTGTTGTTACATATGAGAGTGTTTGATCTATTCCCTTGAATGATAATGAAATCTAATTTTACGTCTTAAATGTTTCCCCAATGCTGTTGCCTTAGAGAGCGATCAGCCACAACATTCAAACCACTGACAAGTGAAGCGAATACCATTGATGATCTAGTGTAAATGCAATGTTCTGCTTGAAAACTTCGGGTCTCATGACAATTCCCAATAATGGGACGATTCAACAAGGCTTCAGCAAACATGACAGAGAGCCCAAGGCTTCAAACTCCTCAGATCCCAATCTAATCGAGAATTCATGGGATGCAACAGAACCACTGACAGAGCGGAGGTCCCATCCCCCAACCCCACGGTCCCCAAAAGATCCACATCCAAAGTTCTGGCTCCAGGTAACACAGGAAGCCCTCAGGGGTTCCCTGTCCATGTCCCGACAGGTTAGAGCTAGAGGTGGCAGGAGAGGAACCAAAACAACATCAGACATGTGGTTTTAATATTGTGGCTGATCAGTGTGTACCCATGTACCAGTATTAGAATATGTAATAGTAGGTTGTGTTTATTGCTTTTTTCATAAATTATAAATATTATAACATAATTTTAAATTGTTTAGACTGAAGATTAATTAATTGCTGCGCTGCCAAAGCATACATCTGTGCATCTGTGACCTACTCGGACCCACCGGTACAGAACGGTACCAGCGAGGTGCCCTTGATCAAGGCATTGAACCCCCAAATTGCTGTCTTGTTTGTGTGCATATGCATTTTCATAACAGAGTGAAAAACTTCTCAGAAACTGAACCAAAAAAGTATGTCTGTTATGTTGGTTTAGACTTTTTATAAGCTGTCTGAGAAACATTTGTCAGCTCCCATGTTTGACCAGTCCTTCCCCAATAACCCTCTAACTACAGATTCTCTTGTTCGTATTACTATTTGAATAGTCTGTGTTCTTTAAACATCTATGCAACCAAAAACACGACTCTGCCGCAGTGTCCTCTTGTGGATTTGGGGGATCTGATTGATGCAGACCTAATCTTACTCAAAAAGATGTCAAGAATACTGATGTTCAAATCATCCCAGTGAAATCGATGGAAAGGTAAGGGTCGCATGGAACAGTAAAAACATAGCAGCAACTGTCTGTACAATGGTTATGTGCAGCGACTGGACTAAAGCATGTAACACCACTAGTTCAGTACTTTATAAACAACTGGAGGGCAGAAGCCTTCAAAGTTTGGCCTTATCAAACTCACGGCAGACAAAGAAGCAAAATGCTTGAAGCACTGATTGTGAATGGGCTGTTTATTTGCTAACACTACGTTGGAGGCGTTTTATAATGTTTTCACAACATGTGTAGGACAGGCCGTGCACAGTGCGGAAACAGCCAAGCGTGTAGTAATGAGCTGAGTAAAACTGGAATTTTGGTGTCGCTTTCGTCTTATCTGCTCTGCTCCATTGTGCTCTGAGCCACTTTCCTCTGCAGCAAACAGCCGGTGAGAGACACTCAAGGTGGCATTGCATGCTTGGAATTCAGTTAAAGCTGTTGTCAGGAATAAATATGATGGTATATTATGTCCGAAGCATTAGGTTGTTGGGTTGTTAAATGCACTATTGTTTATATTTGGTGAAGAGCGAGGTGTGTGCGGGAGATTTAACTTTGTCACCCCTCCTTCTGTCTTTCTGCCTAAATCTCTCCATCTCTCTCTCTCTCTCTCTCTCTCTCTCTCTCTCTCTCTCTCTCTCTCTCTTTTACTCACACACCCTGGTTATGCAACCCATTGTGCGACACGTTGTGTACTCTCTTTGTTCCAGTGTGTGGTGGTGATGTAGACGGGAGTGTCCTGTTCTCTCAGACTGGCCCCCTCGCCTTAGAATGTGTATGTGTATATGTGTGCGTTTGCTACGTAAACTGTAAAACAAACAAATAAGAAAAAACGCTTTCACCCAGTCTTTGAGCAATTTGATCTTATTTCTGCCCTGAGAGGACGACATTTACCCCCGCTTTGAATATGACCTCTGTGGCCGAGTTTTTCTGTGCCACCAGCTGACAGAGCGCTGAAAACATGATGTAACAAGGAGCTTTAAGTTTTTTAATTTGTTTCTGGAACCCAAAATGTTCTCTGTGAGCAAAAAATGCTGCTCTGTCCTTGAAAACCAGTGGCTATTGAAAGCAAAATGCCACAACCGCAAACTTACTAAGCTTGTCATGGAAAAATATTTAGAATAAACTATTAGTACAATAAGTTTTGATGGACACATTTTTCAGTCTAGAGGCTAGTTGGTTTTTCCCTGCTTTCAGTGTTTATATTAGCTATCTAAATATTAGTTCTTGTTTTTGGTTTTTTGGTGTGTTACAGTATTACATAAAAACAACTTGAGGGATTTTGATGAAAAATTCATCAAAGCTGTGTCTTGGCCAATCCTACAACTTATTAGATATTGGTTTCAAAACGTCAAAGTCAGTCAAAGATCTTTTAGCCATAACTCCAGAATAAATTGAAACAGAGAAGTACAACGGGTGTCATGTGCCACTGGCTACAGATGATTAACTTTTGGCTTTCGGGGTCAAAGGTCAAGGTCACTGAAAGGTCAAAGATTTTTTGGGGACGAATCTCCATAAGAATTTCACAAAAGGAGGTCTAACTAGTGTCATTTTGTAACTAATCCCTGCATGGTCCATCACCAGAACCAGCTGGCTCTGCATTTGCTCATCTGGTGGTGCCAAAATGTGCATTTTTATTTGCACAAAATGACCTTAAAATCACAGAGTTCCAAAAAAAAACCCCACTAATACCACAGTCTGGTAGAAAATGAAAAAACATGAGCTCAAGGAAAAAAGTTTGACATTGAGAGAGTTTATTGCTGGGGAGCAGGTGTTAAAGCATTGCTTCAAGATACAGTTTTTCCTCTGGTGAAAAGCAGCTGTAAATAGAAACCACAAGTTGGAAAGGTGAAAATAAAGAGACGAAGCGGACTCAGTTTTGGCCGTCTTCGCTCTGCTGTGTAGCTCAGTAGCATTTCATGGGCACTTACTTCAGGTGAGGACACGCTACGAGCTAACCAGATTACCTTCTGCGTTGCCTCCTCTCTCCTGCTCTCCCGTTCCCACAGCGACATCATCTCATGTGCTGTCGGTTAACCTGTGTGACGGGCCGCAACCTGACAATGCTGTTAAAACATTTTCTGCTGGGGAATCTCTATAAGCACGCTGTAAAAACTCATAAAAACTGCTACTTTGCTCCGGTGTCTCACCTAGACTGCAGCGCACCTAGGTGTCTAGGTGCATTTCAATCAAGGAGTTTAGAGCAAATAGTGTACTTATTTTATCTACTGGGGTCTTTTTTCAGCTGTTGGATGCTACTTCCCAAATGTAGAGATTTAGGATTAATTTGTTTGAATATCTTACTGTTTCATACATTTGTCTTCTGCCTGCACTATGGCCAGGCGTTCTTGTCCTCCTCAGGGTGTTTCATCAGGCATATCAGTGTTTTTGATCCAGCCCTGCTCTGTAGTCTGAGTTTCACAGCCAGTCAGATGCGTCTTCATCCATGACAGAGGAATGACAAAATCTCTCTGTCTTTCTCTCTCCTTTGCTGATGCTGGAAAAGCAGAGGACACAGCCCGAAGCCTGTTCAGTCAGCTACCAGATAACCTGTTGTCTTATCTGCAGTGTAGATCTGCAGGCGGGAACACGAGACCAATGCTCTGGTTCGTGTGCGACTGTGTCTGTTTGTGTATACATGTTATAATGTCCAAGCTTTTAAGAATTTCGGTATTTGTGCACAGTAGAAGAGTGAAGACAGTTTGAACTGCTTCACAAACACCTAACCTAAAGAAAATAGAAAAATAGCTTTTTTTCTTCTTTATTTTCATTTCATTTTAATTCTTTGGCTTTAATTTTTTCTACTGGTTGAGCATCCAAGTGGACAGTTCAGCTCATTCACCTGCTGATGAAACACAGGCTGATGCTTTTCACTTTATGACAAACTAACTTTGCTGAGTTTAAGGCTTTTCAGCTATCCAGTTGCCAGTTATTGCCAATATTTTGCATTTTACAGGATATTAAGCCATTGGAGGTTCCAGCTGCTTGTAGAAGCTTTGGTATTTTTTACAGGTTGACTTGTTATGAGTTGAGGTGTCATTAATAACATTAGGAATGTCATGGCAGCAGTTAAATATTCATTCAAATTAAATGCAATTTTAGCTGAAAAGTAAAGTTAAAGGACTCTGTTTTGTTTTGTTTTTGTTGTTGTTGTTTTTTTAAATACAAGGTCCTAAATATATAACTTCATTGCATCGGTGTAAAAATTGAATAGGCTGTCCAAGGGTTATTGGATGCAGTACCAGTACATGTTCAGTTCTCACCAAAATCTGTGACAGAATTTCCTGAATAATATCAGGGTCATATTCACCTTGGCTGACAAAGTCACTAATTTTATAATGACTGAAAAGGTTTCAGATTTAATCACACAAAATGTTACTGCAAACTGAGTCATTTAGTAAACCAGACAACCTTCCATCCTGCTGGCAGTTTGGGAATCCACTAATCGAAATGGAATGAGGTCTGATTTTCAGTGTCATGGACTCAGGATTTGACGCATGATTAAATGCTGCATTTTTTCCATCTAAGCATTGCCTCTGTGGCTGAATATTGAGCTGGAAGCCCGATCGGATGGTCCCAACATCTGTTCAGCCTTCAGCCAGAATCAATCGTTCCATTATCAGGCAGGCTGATCGATCAGTTGAGTTTAGGACCATTAATGTGCTGTTTGCATGTTTGCAAAGTGGGTTAGGGGACTGAGGGAGGGCGAGAGGTTGCTGAGCAGGATAGTGGCAGATGAAAAATTAAAAGGTCAGGATGTAGAGCGATGAAAGATGTGAGGGAGAGGGGCACAAAATAGAATAGAGAAGAGGAAGAGCCACAGATTCATGGACAGAACAAATAATCGAGCTCCACCCAGATATGAGCGGGATTAGTCAGAAAAGGTGACACTCCTCTCCTCCTTTCTCACTTTTTCCTTATTTTCCTGCCATTTTTTCCCCCTCTGGTTCACTGCAGTGAATGTAGCTTGTTTCCATGGAAACGGACTGAGCCAGATGAGCAGAGCTGCTTGCACTGCAGCGCCTGTCCTGGCTGTAAATGTGTGTGTGTGTGTGTGTGTGTGTGATTGGATTTAAAGAGAAGCAAGGATGATGATGTATGTGAGTTTAATGCACTGGACAGACACTTGGAGGAAGTGTGTGTGTGTGCGTGCATGTTTTTTATACCAACCAAACATTTGGTCTAGTTCTTATACCCCTGCTACGCTTTTGTCCTCCTACCTGTAAAGTCACTCTCTTCTCAACTGTGGTCGTCAGAATCATCTCAACACTGTAAGAGCACAAACATCTGCAGAGGCTCACAATAAGGATTTGGTTGGGATCCACACAAAAATGTAATTTGTCCCCCCTTTCCCATCAGCCCACCAAGTTTCGCGGAAATCTATCCAGTAGTCTTTGCGTAATCCCACTAACAAACAAACCAAATTCATAACCCCCTTGAAAGCTTCTTATAGTCGTACCTGTAAGTGAATAACTAAATGAGAGGAGGCGGGCCCGCCAACAGAGTGAGCATAGTTGTTTTCTTCAGCACAGAGTTGGTTTAAGTTGGTTAATGCTGCAGTCTTTTTTTTTGACCACTGATCGTTGGTCTGCTTGGTCTGCTTATTTATAAAAGGATAACTAGAATTCCTTCATGCGTCTCTTTTCCTGGATCTGCAACAAAATATAATGGGCTCTTCCATGGCCTATTCCCCATCATCACACCAAGTTTCATTGAAATCAATCCAGTAGTGTTTCCGTAACCCTGCTGAAAGAAAAAAAGCCACCAAAAAAGAATTCCAAACAAAAGTGTCCATGATAGTGCAGAGTCAAATTGCTCTTGTTATCTTGATGCTCAAGATAATCCATGTTTTACATGTGAACTTGCTTTCTACACTACTAGTGTACTAGTGTATTTGCGGAAAGGGGCACACATGAGGCTCGTACTTGTAGCAGGGTGGGATATAAACTTCAGCGGTGTCCAGTTAGATAGCCTCTCTATGATCAGATGCACAATACCACTTTGGATTTAGATGGTTCAATGCCACTACAGGGTAAAAGGTTGGGGAAAAAAAGAGCTATTTTGGACTTTGGGGTGAATCGTTTTCTTAAAACAGAGTCTCAGGGTGCCCAGCTGCTTCAATTAAAACGGAACTGCACACAGAGGTGTGATCCGGCATAATTATGTCATTGTCGTCATTTTTGTGAAACTCACAAACGCCTGACAAACTCTAGGTTTGTCTGCAGACATGGGAAGCTATTAGGATAGAAAAGAATTGGATGAAAAGATTTCGAACACACATTTGAATCAATGACACCTCTCTTTTCCACTGCAGGTCGTTTCCTCACGGATACATTCATTCCTCGTGGTCGATGTCGGTGTCACATCTAATGAGTCTTTTTATCTGTTGCAGAACTCCCAAAAGAAACGAGGAGCAAGACCCAGTAACAAGCCTGACAAGAAGACCGGTCCACAGGTAACACACACACACACACAATTTTACATGCCACTATGTTTCCCACAGATGGTGCAACAGATCGATAAAGGGAACAAAGTGCAAGTAAAACTTTAAGACAAACCTGGAGTGACACTTCACAGACACACACACAATAGGACTTCAATCATCAGTATCACAGTTCAGTCCTCCTCATCCTCATCTCCTCCACAGTGAGCGAGCAGGAGGTGAGGATGAGGTGAGAGTGCAAGATGGAGGTAAAGAGGAAAGGAAGAGAGAGTTGCTGAAGCCAGTGATGAATATAAAATAGGGAGCGCTTCAATAAGCTAGAGACAGATAGAAGTTGACTGATACCAATATTACAGGTTCTTCTGCACAACAAGCCCCAGGAGTGCCTCTGCTGAGCAAAGGCTGTTTAGACTCTTAACATTTAGTTGATTTATAAGACCAGTTACTCCAATTATCATCAAAGTTTCTTCCTTGTAGTCAAATCTGTAAATGAAGGTGAGGGTACCATGTACACTTTTTTTTTTTTTTTTTACACTTTTACATGTGAAAGTGTAAATTAAGGAAAAACAAACATCATGTTTTTGTTTTCTTTCGTGGTCTCTGTTTATGGTTTCCTCAAATATCATTAGAAGAATCTGAGTTTGGATTTGAAATGAGCCTAAATCAGTTAACAGAATCAGGACATAATAATTAGTCAAAGTCACTTTGTGTCCTAACAGTCATTAGTACATAACATGCAGTAAACCCGCTGCTCCTGCTGAGTGACACAGTTACTTTCGTTCATTCAAACAGCCATTTCATTCTTTTAGCTCCTGCTTCAACCACAACCTGAGTTCAAACTCGATGCAAGAGGGTTCTGTTCTACCACCTGTCATGCCAGAACCCTCCCACTTGATCCTTCCACTCTGTTCTGCCTCATCGTCTATCTCTCTGTGACTTATTTCCTCCGGGGATCTCACATATCTAACCAAACAAACTGCACACTGCTGGAAGCGCTTTTCTCTTCTCTCTCCTCTCAGTGTCATTTCTCTGTCTCCTTGGCACTCTGTTTTCTCTTGCAGGTGTTTGTACACACTGTCATTTCCAGTTTGTGCTTACTTTTAGATTACAGATAAGGCGTCAACACCACACACTAAAGCTGCCTCTGGTCTCCTCATCCACGAGTGGCTTTCCTTCATTTCGCTCTTGTAAAGTGTTTCCACCTTCCACATTACAAAAATAGCTCACTGCAGAATGTGCTTTCCAATGTGGCTCGAAAAGCAACCACCTGAGCTAGAAGTGCATGAATTTAGGTTTCACAGTACAAGCAAGTTCCTCACGATGCAGATTAAAAACCATCACCGCAGAAGCCGTTTCGGCAAAGGTATCGTGATTCTTTTACCGCCGTCTCCCTTGCAGCCGCTGGGCCACGTGTCCTCTGCAGGCCACATACCATAAATGGGTGTAAATTCGCTGGCTCTTGCCGAGCTTAATGTGGTTGGAAAAGCTTGACGGGCTGTAAAACAAATAAAACCCTGGAGCTGCTTCTGAAGAATGGGTGCACGGGGTCACCTCAGGTCAAGTTTGCAGCAGTTCCAGGGAGAGATATATACATAAAAACAAGAAAAAAACCCCCACCAAAGTCAGAAGTCCACTGTAATACTGCAGTTTGAATAGTGTGTACTTAAGTTTTGAGTCCTGAAAATGGTTAGGAAAGCATTCCCAGCGTGATGTTAATAAATTTAGAGCAGCATCTGTTTTTCTGACCAGGGGCAGGAAAGTACCACAACCAGCAGAGGAAAAGATCAAGCAGCATTAGCTTTTATTCTGAGGTTTGTTGTTGAACGTCCATTTCACAGACGTCCACTGGTATTGATGCTTTTAAGGTCAACCAGACAAAAGTTCTGCATTTAGGTTTAAAAATCAATGTAACTAACTTCCTTGACTTCATGATGTTCCCTGTTTGAGTTCCAGTTGTTCCTCCTGGCTTGTGTGGGTTTAAAGTACTACATGACAAAGCTTCAGCTGCTCTACTTACTGATTTGGTCTGAGTCAGCAAATATTCCATTTGTTATTTTGAATGAAATGCCTCAGACAGTGAGCGATTTTTTTTGGAGGAGCCTTTCGAGAAACAAACACAGCGTGACTCTGGCCTTACAATTTGGTGACTGATTTACAGAAAATCACAACATTAAAAGCAATGACGCTGTCATCATGTGCTTCACACATGCACTACAGATATTCTGCTCTATAATTTCATGCTAAATCAGTTATTAAAATAACTTTCTTGACTGCTCATAGTTTGCACGATGGCACGTGTTTAAAGCCTCAATGTCACAGCAGTATTTTTGCTCAGTGTCACCGTTCTGCTCTCCTTCCATCCAGTCACAGCAGGAGGACAGCTCTGATCTGAAGTGCCAGCTCCACTTTGCCAAAGAGGAATCAGCCCTGATGTGCAAGAAGCTGACCAAGCTGGTGAAGGACAGCGAGGCAATGAAGGAGGAGCTGGCCAAGTACAGGTCACTGTATGGGGATGTCAACGCGTCGCTCACCGTGGAGGAGGTGAGGATGAGGAAGACTGAATGAGCTTGAGAGCCGGTTTCAGATTTTACGCTGGCATTGTCAGATAATGAGTTATAAATGGATTGCTGCAGACTTGTCAGTTAATGAACAAGGCCGTGAAACAGATGAAAAACAAGGTCACAGTGGATTGAAAGTGCGAGGATTGATTTCAAATTGAGAACTGCCACTCACCCGACACGAGTTCTGATAGCAGCCTGAAGAAAATTAAAACTCTGAGTTTTACAATTTTTTTTCGCAGCATTTTGCTCTGCATCACTGAATGTTGCCTGAGAGCTTCAAAGCAACACCTCTTGGCCATTTTAGAATAAACAGTTTGTGAAGCATCCCAACCCTTTGTACCCATTTAAAAGCCAAATGATACTTACTTCCTCTTTGCCAGAAAACCATCCTGGGAAAAGCTGACATAGATGCATTGCTGTAACAAAAGCCAAAACAGTCACACAAAGCTCATCAACTCCTCCAAACTCTCATTTCAGTAACAAACGTTGATGTACACTGATTTTGCTACATTATCATCAGCAGTTCCAATGTAAACATTTCAGTCGCCTAATTTAATGTCTTGTGTTGAAATAGCTGGGTAAGCAAGCAGTCCTCCTTTCCTCATGTCTTGTTTAATTTGACTCCCTCCCAGGTTGCTGACTCCCCCCACACCCGCGAGGCGGAGATCAGAGTTCACCTGAAACTGGTGGAGGAGGAGGCCAACCTGCTGAGTCGACGCATCGTGGAGCTGGAGGTGGAGAACAGGGGCCTCCGAGCCGAGATGGACGACATGAAGATGCCACAAGGTGAATTTCAGACTGATGTTGTCCGTTAGTTAAACGTGCATATATTGATTTCTCTGCTCCTGTAGAGCTGAAAATTCCCCGAAATCAACAGGTAGCTTTGGCTAGTTGAAAATCCTGTGGTGGAGATGTACTGCACATTAATTCATTATTGAATAACAACAGTTGTTGTGATTCATCGAAGAAGAAGCCATTCTTAGAAGCCGTGCTTACCTTAATGGCTGAATACTAGGCTTTTTCTGTGTACAAATAAAAAAGGCATTATAAACACAACTGAAACACACCCATTTGTTTACAATACCTAAAAGAAATTATACAATAACAACATATTTAAATTGGTACAGTATTAAAACTTGTCCTTTTTTGTTTGGGGATATCAAACCATTCATTTCTGTTAGTTTATAAGTTTTCGGGTTTTTTTCATTTATTTATTTATTTTTTTTTATTGCACTACATTGTTCGATCACTGTTCTTTTACTGAAGTCAGTCTGAAACTGAAATAAAACCGTTAGCAAATCAGAAGAGCGGGAAACATTGAGCAAGTTAGAGAATAACAGGAGGTCCAGGGAGTTATGGGTAAAATCACAACATTTAGGCAGGCTGAGCTTGGCTAGCTGTTTAAATCTGTTTCCATGGTTTATGCTAAGCTAAGCTAACCATCTGCTGGCTCCGGCTTCATTTTCACCCTGTGAATGAATAGCACCAACTTCTGCTCAAGCTCGTAAAACAGTTGTACATATTTTCATGCTATTGCTTGAAGACCATATTTGTATCGGATATTCAAATGACCAGGCTTCACCTACAATCTTTCATTTGCTTTGATACACTTACTGATTTCTCAGTATCTGTTTTTTATGGCCCAGATGCTCCTCAAGAGCTCCCCGGTGTTGGTGGTGGTCTCGGTTCAGGCCTTGGCCTAGGAGGAGGCGCCATGCTACTTGGCGGAGGGGCATCATCCGAGAACGTCATGGAGCTCCAGAGACACCTCCAGTTTGTGGAGGAGGAGGCGGAGCTACTGAGGAGATCTTTAATCGAGATGGAGGAACAGAACAAACTCCTTATGAATGAGATTAACCGCTACAAGTCTGAACTCCCACCACCCATGTCCACGCTGTCGTCCAACTCGTTATCGTCACTGGCGGATGGGCTGCTCAACGAAAGCCCAGTCCACGCCATACAGGAAGGGGCGGTGCTCATCAGCATGGACACCCCGGCTCAGGACGAGGAGCTCAGATTGGCAAGGCTTCAGATTGGAGAACTAAGCGGAAAGGTCAAGAAACTGCAGTACGAGAACCGAGTGCTCCTGTCCAACCTGCAGCGCTGTGACCTGGCCTCCTACCATGCCCCTTCCTCCTCCTCCTCCTCCTCCTCACTGAGACTGGCTCTGGAGACTGACGCTGAGGCTGGAGACTCTGCCGAGTGCCTTCCTACCAGGTAGCTTCCTATTGTGAAGTTTTGTGAGTGAAATTGTGTTTCTCCTAGTGCAGCGTGGGTCTCAACTGGGAACAATTCACAGAGAGATTTTTTTTTTACTTGTAACTCAACAACTGGATTGATAATTCCATACAAACCAAACAGACCTCATTAATCAAGCCAGTCAAAGCAAATGTGTTCCCTATGGATAAAAATATATCTCAGTATGTACACAGTGCAATGATATATGTTCCCTTGTGATACTTTATTTTTATATTTCATCCCCTTTAAGATCTATAAAAAGTTCTTAAAAAATGTCGTTTGTCAGTTACACTTGACACAATTAGAACTTCCCCTTGTCACATAGCCAGCCCACTTTCTTGAAGTCTCATAGGGATGAGGATTTACATCTGATTTTACTTTAGAAGCAACCAAGGCTATTTAATATCAATTAAAAATGCTCATTCTGTTTCTTTCCATCAGCCCGCCCCACCGCAAAGAGCCAGTAGGGGGCGAGAACGATGCCATGGAGAACAAAGAACGGAAAAAGAAGCCTGAAGACACGGGTGACGCAACAACCTCGTTCCCAGCGTGCCTGGGGCAGAAGGACCATGATGTCTTGCTGGCCATGAGGGACCAGGCACGCTTGGTTTCCACGGCGATACAGCTCCTGACCTCCCCAGAGTCTAACTGCCTTTATGCATCCTCATCCATCTATCACAAGGTCTGCAGCAACGAGGCAGCGGAGCCGTGCGACCCAGAGAAGGCTCAGCCTCACGGCCAGGTATGCGTCGTCTTACTCCTGTTTCCTACTGTGTCATGAAACCTCAATATTGAGCAGGTGGGCCTTTTTAGTCCCTGATCATTAACTCTGCTGGAACCCTAAAGATCTGTATGTAGTTCTCTAAAATGATCAAATGAACAGAACATAAGTGAGGCCCACTCGTACAAGATCATTGATAGTAAATGGTAATCATTACATCTTCATTTTATTAATTTATTTATTATGTGTTATTACATATATACTGAGCAATAACATTTGTGCAGTTTGGCCTCAGCTAATGACAACTTTTTAAATTTATTTTTAAATTCAGTTGTGATCCTTTTGTCCATAAATTGTTACACAATGGTTAATTTAGGTTAATTTACTTCATTTTCCTTCACAGGACAGATGGTCCCAGAAAATTGTACACTGGGATTTAAAAAAAAAAAAGCTCATGTCTTCCACGAGTGAATTTATTTCTGACCAACCAAAATGTAGTTTGGTTTTTGACCGCTGGTCAGAGGTTCATGATTCTATGAAACGTTGGGTTTTTCAATTTTAGAAGCTGAAACCACACATCATTTGGCTTTTTCTGTAATCCATTTTAGCAATTACATTATAATTGCCTTTCAATTCTCTGTCAGGTTAATTTACTTCATTTTCCTTCACAGGACAGATGGTCCCCTCCTTCCGATTTTATCTGCATTTTTTCTACAATAAAAGATGACATTCTGTGTCGTTTAGAGTTACTCGTCAGACCGCGTCTTGGTTTATTTCCACTACATCACTACAAACCCCTATTTCACTGCACCTAAATGGCAGCAAGGGATACTTTTACCTCTTTGGTTGGGTCTGATAACAGAAAAAATGTACGAATGAAGAACTCTCAAGTGACAAATGTTTTGTCTTCTGCTTTCGCACATCTGCTTGCACTGATTGTTCGGCCACCTCAGTTATCAGCCCCACAACCAAGCCATCATGTATCAGCCTGAGTACTTCCCTCAGCCAATTAACTGTCTGTGTGATAAATTCTGTTATCTCTTTGCAGATTTCAGAGCTGTCTGACCTGGCGGATCGGCCTCTGGTCGGTGCTCTGACCAGCAGGCTGCAGGCTCTACATTCGCAGCTGCAGGCCTTCGTGGAGCGGGTAGACAGCCTGGGTAAACCTCCAGCAGGTGGAAAGGACCCTCAGGTGGAAGAGGAGTCTCCTCTGGCCTCACTGTCCTGCTCTGGAGATGGCCAGGATGGACTGAAGACTGCAGAGGAGAAGGTAAATGAGAGGAAACACACTCCTCCTTTTCACTTCTTGTCACTCTCTCTCTTTCATTTATTATGAGCCATTTCTTCATTTTACTTTTGTTGGGTTTTTATTTTTCTGTTGTCACTAGTTTTCTTTTCGGTTCTCCTTTTTGTTTGCTTCGGTGCTTAACCTTTATTTTGGCTGAAAAACACTCCTGGCCCCCATCCTAATTGCTGCTTTTTTCTCCTAACAAGATATAACGCTCAAATCTGATGATTCATCAGCAGGCAAAAATGAAAACAAACATTAGATCACATAATGCAGTAAGTTGAGAAAAGACTAATGTTAAGTTTGATTAATTCATATCAGTTCATGAGAATAAATCTGCTTTTCACCACTCATTGCCCAAGAGATGAAATCTGTATTGGCATGCCTCTAACACAATTGTGTGAAATGAATCCAGATTTGAGCTTCCAACGTGAACATCTCCACACGATGGAGATGTCCTCTGCATGCTGTTAAATGTCCTCCTAACCTGGTACTTAGATGCTGCTTTAGGCCTCAAATGGAGCCTGTTTGTGGCATGGATACAGTGAGGTTATTAGCACATTAAGCTCCATGTCCTCATCAGCACATCATAAAACATATTCAAGAAGCAGTCTGGGTTTATTACCGGTGTGCTGGAACAACATCGTTCATGCATATTTTCATACAAAGTTACATTCATAGATTCACGCCGATTAATTTGCAACTCTGTATTGTGGATGAGCTCAGCAGGATAATAAGCCGCGGGCAAATAACACACCGTGAATATAGTCCAAAATCATCATCTGATTCCTTTTTTGGTTTGAATATTTTGTTCTTTATAACAAAAGATGACCTTAAAAAGTGGATTCATATCATTTGGTGTTTTAGTTGCTGTTAAAGAAGAATTCTGGTGTTTTTCAACTTAAATATTATTTCCTGAACTTTAAGGGTTTAAAACTTCACAAATATCTTTTTTTGTGTGGAGTTCAGTTGGTAGGACTGAGCAACGAGGCATTACAATGCAATGACATGGGCCATCAAAAGCATGGGGGGGAAAAAAATCGCTTTATTCGCCACTAAAAGTGTTCAAATTATATTGTAAGTTTATGGTAACATGAATTAGATACCTACAGTTCCCCTTCTTCAATCAACCAATTGTTTTAGGGAAGCTTCAGCATTGACAGGAAGTAGAAACATTGTTTTTTATACCCTCTCTTTACAGTTACTGAGTCAAAAAACACACAAGTGTTTCACTCTACGTGTATCCTCCATGTTCTTCGGCACTTGCAGTAACATTCTGTGGGGAAAAAATGTTATTTCCAACTTTTTTCCTCCCAATGCTGTTGCACTGTAGAGCCTTGTTGAGCTAATTGACCTCCAGACTGGACTAATTTTCAAAAAAAGACACAAAGTTTTACACCCTCATAGTTTAGAAAATAGCCATAATAATTTACCATAATTTTGGTTTCAAAAAACAGCATTTGAAGAAACAGCAGTGTTTGCTGTAAGAGCATCATGTCTCGTACTACCACTTTGTGCCCCTACATATGAAAGTGTGATTAGCCCCCCCCATGGCTTCAGCTGGGATGTGAAGTGTATGAGAACAAAACAAGAGTTTCACAAGCTCCCTGACCATTTACTCTCATAAGTAAGCAAAACAAACTCAAAAAATGGCACAAAGTGAATATTCTTACGCCGTTTTTACCTTTTTTACTTCAAAATAGAATAGATGTACATTTGAAGTTGAATATTTTTGTAATTTGATGTATTGCGTATGTAGCAAGAAAACCTTGTTTTTTATACTAATCTAGTTCAGTTTTAACCTGTTTGTGATGAATCATACAACAGAATACATGATAATGTTTAGACTCCATTAGAGGCCAATTCTGAGTCCCAACACCCCTCCGATCTCTCCTCCCTTTTCTTTTCTCTCTTCTCCTCCGTCCCTCCTTCCCCCTACCCTCTGCATGGGCACCATAACCGTCGGTTTCTGCACTTCACACCCATGTCCACCTTCTCCTCCTTTGGAACCTCCTTTCTTCCACTCCTCACACCTCCTCCTCTCCATCACCTCTTGAACTGCTTCCCTCCTTTCCTCTGACTCTCCTCGCTCGCCTCACATACCTTTTTCCTTCCTTCGTCCCCACTCTTCTTTCTGGTTCTTCTTTGCTTCCCCTTTCTGCACTTATTTCTTCCCCTTCTCCTTCACCATGTAACTCCGTTCTCTGACCTTTCATTCTAACTGCCTTACTCCTTCTCTTGCCCTCTCATTCGTCTTATTTCTCCCTTCTTTCCTTCTCCCTGCCCACCCCTCCTCTGTCTCTCCCGCGTCTCCCATTTCTTCTTTCTCCTCAATGTCCTCCTCCGTTTCCTCTCGTCCCCCTTCAGCCGTTCATTCTACCCTCCATCCTCCTTTTCTTTCTTTTCTCCACTCTGTCCTTCTCTTCTCTGACAAAGCTCTTTTTCCTCTACATTCTTTTCTTCGTCTTGTGAGGTCCATACTCAACTAGTTCTGTTTTGTTTTTCGTTTTTCTCAATGTTGTCATATGGATGGACACCATTTTGGTTTGGATTGTTTTTTATTCTTATTCTTGTTTTGTCTTGTTTTCCTTTCATTTATATCACTCCTGTCCTTTTTTGTTTTTTTTTTCCCACAACTTCTCCTCCTCCTCTCCTGTCCCTCCCTTTCCCCTCTGTGATTTTGTTTTTCTTTTTTTCTTTATTTTCCTCATTAACTTGCCCATGCACACAGCAGCCTGATTACAGGGACCAATCAGAACCGGAGATAAAAAGTCACACTGAGGAGAACAGACTATCAGACATCACAGAGCCTCGAAACGAGGAAAACTGCAACCTGGAACATGCAGAGAAGGAGGCAAATGCATCGGTGAGTCACTCCAAATCTTCCACACGATGCCAGGACAATCATACACTTTAGTGAACTGCAGCTGATAGATAGCAAATCTGACCAAATGACCGAGACAAACTCTCTATCTTTAAAAGAATGGTTCAGCATTTACAGAACTTTGCTAGCCTTACTGCTGAAACG
Source organism: Mola mola (assembly GCA_001698575.1). Lineage (NCBI taxonomy): Eukaryota > Metazoa > Chordata > Actinopteri > Tetraodontiformes > Molidae > Mola > Mola mola. Next base: position 5,411,018 of record KV751326.1, read on the forward strand.
TGTTCGGGTGCCAGACTGGCCTGCCTGCAGTCCCCGAGTTGTCGCCAGTGGAAAATGTTGTGAAACATAAAAGCATGAAAAAGAAGAGCTCAGATGGCTCAAGCAAGAATTGGAACATTCCACTTTCAAAAATGCGGCACGTGTCCCCCTCGGTTCCTGTGTTGTTAAGAGCAGAAGTGATGCAACTGAAGGGTAAACATGACCCTGTCTCAGCTTTTTTGCTGGAATCAAATTCCAAATGAGAATGTAATTCTCCAAAACAATGACATTTTTCAGTTTCAATATATTATTTTGATATATTATCTTTGTGCTTTTTTTTTAATTAAACTTGGGTTTTCAGTGTTTTTCCAAATCATCAAATTCTGCATCTATCTGCATTTTACACAGCGTCCCAACCTTTTTGGTAGCAGGAATTGTAAAATGACTTGCAGCATGTCTAACACACGTATACACAAGCACCTGTACAGATATAGACGCTCACACATGCTGAAGCCATTAGGCTATAATGGGGGCAACTCACGCTAGCAACACAGTGCTGTAAACAACTACAAACAGTGACTTCACACTCAGATGTGGGACTGACAGGAAGAAAAGTCCTTTGTTTGTTTGACCTTTCGATGGCATGTCTCCATGGTGACCTTGGCTGTGTGTGTGTGCATCTTTATCATGAGGGGGTAATTGAGAGAGAGAGACTAAGAGTCGGATATTTTAGAGAGAGACACAGTGATGAGCGCAGCAGCAAGAGCATAATACTCTAACTCATAGCCTGAATCATGTAATGATAGAGTTTGTATTACTGTTTAACCAACACAATTTGAAACATGGTCTTTTCCACACACCCAGCACTATCGTGCAGGGTGCTGGTCTGAAAGAGGGAAACAAAAGACAGAGGAAGTATTTTCAGCTTGAAACATTTAAAGCCACCATTGCAGTAATCATCCATTACATTTTATTCAGTTATTTAAGTTTAGCCAAGGTTTTAATGTGTGGATTACAATCATAAATGTATTGTCCAGGCGATTATGTTTGAAGAAATCTGGTACAATAGGCTTTGCTTAGATGTAATGTGTAGTGTAAGAGATTCATGTGGACAAGCTATCTGTGTGCCTCCAGTGAAAGCCTGTGTATGAATCAGTGTCCAATGTGTGCTCCTCTTTAGAACCAGTGTTTGTCCATTCTGGGCTACTGCAAAAAAAAATGGCAGAGTAACATGAACGAATACCCTCTGGTATAAAAGGCTCATTCAAAAGTAAGCAAAACCAAGGATTAATTATGTTCCAGTGATCACACATGAATGAAAACAGCAAATTGTAAATATTGCACTCCACCTTTGCTATTAAATCTAATCCTGCAGACTTTATGATCAGAAACCAATCACTTTAACGTCACAAACCCTCTTTTGTTTGAATCAAATATCTTCTGATATCAGATGATCTCTGATAAGTCTGTCCTATGCAGTGCTATTAAAGTAGTGGCTCATACACGGCCCGCGTGTTTCTGTAGTTGAGGTTTTTTTTATTTGCATGAGTACCTGCCACTTCTTCCACAACGAATGAGTAAGTTCAGAGGAGATGTCAGAGCTTGTTAATAGGGGTTGGGTGGGATCCTGGGTGGAGGGCAGAGGATGAGCCCACCAGAGGGTGAAAGAGCACATTAATGGTACAGAGGTGGGTCGATGGATGGCACTCCCTCAGCAGCCAAATGAGGCATGATGAGAGTGCACACGATGAGGTTTGTGTGAACAGACAGCAGAGTGCTGCTACTAAGGTGTGATTTAACGAGCGTTAGAGCACCAATCTGTCGTGTCTCTCGCACTCTGATCTTATTTTATCCCCCCTCTACTCTTTACTATACTGCTCCTGTTCTTATATTTATTTTATCTAATCTTCTGGGTGTATAGTGATATAGTTGACATATGCTGCCTCTTTTCTTCTTTTCTCTTTCATTCTCTTATTTCCCCCCACTAATCTTCCTTCTTCTCCCCTGTTCTTTCCTCCAGCCCACCCAGTCCAGTGACCTCCCGGCTTGGCTGTCAGAGGCAGAGGAACCAGTCCTCAGACCTGAAGAGGAGCTGGACAAGGAGAGAGAACCCCTTCTCAAATTCACACAAGTCAGTTTGCCACACTGAACAAAAAAAAAGGTTTTAAGAAGGTCTGAAAAAAGTTTGGCGTTTGTTGGCTGACTTTCTACTTGCATCCCCGATTTGGTAAATCTCAGCTCTGCTTGTGCGTAGCATTTATTAATTGGATAGTTTCACTGAATGAATGAGCTTTTGATGGCTTATTTATTACATCGTGAACATCTTTCAACAACAGAGAGGACGTGCACTATTGCCCCTGTTTAAGTCATCAACAATATCCTGTCCCAAACCGTGTTTCCCTCGCAGATGCAGGAGGAGCACCAGAAGGCTCTGCTTCGGCGGGACTTCCAGCTGCAGAGCTTGGGCCTCCAGGCCCGCCTTCAGCAGAAACTGTGGAGCCAGGAGAGGACTCTGCTGGTCCAAGAGTCACAGCACCTTAAACAGGCCCTGCTGCTGCTCAGCCTCAAACTGCGCTGCTTCCTCAAGCAGTGGAGGCTGGGCAGCAAGATGGACATGGAGTGGAAAGACATCCTGGAGGTAAGAAGGTGGGGGAAATGAGAGCGGTCCACACTGGTGACATTTTGAACAAGATACTTGTCCAGTTAGGCTGTATATCATGAATCAGTGTAATATGTTTGGATTGAGTGATTATTTCTGAGCCCTATGGGATGTCACATTTTAACATTTTGGTAAGACGTTACAATAAGGATACATTAATAAACATTAGGTAATGCAGTAATAAGCATTTGCTAACAGTCATTTATCATGTCAAGTAATCACCTACTTACTTAAAGTCCTCATTTTAACTAAGGTACTCATTTAATAGTTTCTACCATACTGTTAACATTAGTTAACACATTAATGCCGATTAACTAACAGTTAAATACTGTTGTATGCAGAAATTTGGCCAACCCCACAAATATCATTTTTTTAACTGAAAAGATCTAAAGACAGACTATGTAGGAAATGGAAAAAGGACAATATTACCAGCAAACATCAATGCATAGTTACTTTTTATTTCATAAGTTGTACCAAATATAAAAATATATACTGTAAAACACAGTTGTGGCATGTGCAACGATCTACGCACCCGAAGTGATCCCAAGTCTCAGATCCTTGTTTTACAAGTTTTTACAAGCTCAGATCTTAATCGGCTCGTTGGGCATATCAACAGGTGTCATTAGGAAGTGGCAGCTGGTGCCAATTTGAAAGCTTTTAAATACTCTGATTCTTTAAACCTTGTGCAAACACACAGCAGCCATGGGTTCATCTAAGCAGCTGTGTAAGACTCTGTAAATGAAAGTTTGCCAAGTTGTTGGCAAAGCCTACGAGAAGATAGCAAATCGTTTTCAGTCTCCACAGTGCGAAATGTAGATAAGAGATGGTTGTTGAGATTGTTGTTGGTTACGTTTGCTCGTAAGCTGGTCAGAATGGCAAATCAAAACCCCAATTTGACAGCAGAAAACCTGCGGGAAGAATTTAGATAAGTCAGGAGTGGTGGTGCACTATTCCACTGTGCAGCTATACTTGCACAAAGCTGACCTTCATGGAAGAGTCTGTGGGAGAGAACCTTACCTGCGTCCTCATCATAAAATCCAACATCAAACGTATGCAGTATCTACAGAAGCCTGATGTGTTTTGGAAAGAAGTGTTGTGGACTGATGAAGTTAGAATAGAATCTTTGGCTACAGTCAGCAATGGTATGTTTAGAGAAAACAATGAGCAGCATGTGATGAAAAGAACACCTGGCCAACTGTGAAGCCTGGGGGTGGATCCATCATGCTTTGGGGTTGCGTTGCAGCCAGTGGCACAGGACACATGGCACAGGTAGAGGGAAGAATGGATTCAACTAAATACCAGCAAATTCTGGTGGCAAACATCACACCATCTGTAAAAAAAAGAAGGTGAAACTTAAAAGAGGAGGTATTTTGCAACAGGATAATGATCCCAAACATGCTTCCAAATCCACCAGGAACCACCTCAAGAGATGGAAGCTGAAGGTTTTGGAATGATCCTCAGGGCCCCCAGTTTTAAACATCATTGAAAATCTGTTGGCAGCTCTTAAAAGAGCTGTGCATGCAAGACAGCCCAAGAATATTGCAGAACTATAGATCTTATGGGAGAAAATCCCAAATACAAGTTTTAAAAGACTTGTAGCTGTGATATTTTGCCAAGGAGGGTCTTACCAAGTACTGAGAGTGTAGGGTCCATGAGTTTTGAACTTCCCACAACCGTATTTCGTATTTTTTTATTTTTGATCCAGTTTATGAAATAAAAAGTTACAATACCTTAAGGTTTGCTGTTAATATTGTCCTTTTTATCCATATTCTATAGTCTGTGTTTGCATGGTTTCAATTTAAAAAAATCATTGAAATATGCTATTTGTCAAGGGGTGCAAAATTTTTTGCATACAACTGTAATACAATGAAAGCATTTAAAAGTAACCATTCATTCATGCTCTTTGGGTCTCATATTGTTAAGTTGAACCATGTATCCTTTGAACAACACTCAAGAGTATGGTTTTAGACTAGTCAATAATGTATGAATTACTATCTTAGTTAACATGAAGAACTTTGAGTAAATTAATATACACTTATTGTAAAGCGTTACCAACATTTTAATTCAACCTAAAATTTCATATAAATATATT